>CAUYRH010096255.1:0-38727 GCA_963574655.1 Perodicticus potto
TTTTTTTTTTTTTTTTTTTAATGAGTTGGGGTGTCACTCTTGCTCAGGCAGTTACACACTGGTGACCTATAGAAGACTGAAACTGGACCCTCACCTTTCACCATTAACAAAAATTGATTCTCACTGGATAAAAGACTTAAACTTAAGACATGAAACTATAAAAATGCTAGAAGAGCGTGCAGGGAAAATGCTTAAAGAAATTGGCCTGGGAGAATTTTTTATTAGAAGGACCTCCCTGGCAATTGAAGCAATACCAAAAATATATTACTGGGATATGAGCAAACTAATAATCTTCTGCACAGCCAAGAGCACAGAGGTAAAGCAAACAGACAACCTTCAGAATGGGAGAAGACTTTTGCAGGCTATGCTTCTGACAAAGGTCTGATAACTAGCATCCACAGAGAACTCAAACTAATCAATAAGAAAAGAACAAATAACCTCACTTCATTGCAGGCAAGAGACTTGAACAGAAATTTCTCTGATGAAGACAAGAACATGGCCTACAAACACATGAAAAAATGCTCATCATCTTTAATCATCAGAGAAATGCAAGTCAAAACCATGAGATATCATCTAACTCCAAGAAGATTAGCGCACATCACAAAATCCCCAAACTACAGATGTTGGAGCGGATGCAGAGAGAAGGGAACACTCCTACACTGCTGGTGGGAATACAAGCTAATATGGCCCTTTTGGAAAGAAGTTTGAAGATTACACAAGGAAATAAAAGTAGACCTACTGTTTGATCCTGTAATTCCTCTACTAGGTATATACACAGATGATCAAAAATCATTTTACAACAAAGACATTTATAATAGAATGTTTATTGCAGCCCAATTCATAATTGCCAAGAAATGGAAATAGCCCAAGTGCCCATCAACCCATGAATGAACAAATTGTGGTATATGTACACCATGGAATACTATGCAGCCATTAAAAGGTGGAGACTTCACATCTTTTAAGTTTACCTGGATGGAGCTGGAACATATTCTTCTTAGTAAATAATCTCAAAAATGGAAAAAAAGTATCCAATGTACTCAATATTACTATGAAATCAATATATAATCACCTACACATTCATAGGAATGGTAAAACATAACTATAGTCCAGAAAGAAGGAGTAAAGAGGAGGGCGGGGGACAGGGAGGGGGAGGCCAGGAAGAGGGAGGGTATTTGGTGGGACCTCAACTAATGTGCATAATGCAATGGTACATTTCAAAACTATGAAGAATGGGGTATAGTTGTCTTACCATAACAAATAAATAAGTGAGGTGATGGATGTGTTAATCAGTTCTATATAAGCGTTTCACATTGTATATCAAGTCAGTACACTGAACCCCATATATGCATGCATGTACACAGTTATGATTTAATAAAGGGAAAAAAAAGAAATTTAAGGGCATGAGTTGCCAGATAAAAGTGAACAAAAGTGATCATCTATTCTCCCCCGCCAAATACATGAAAACTCACCTATTCCAAGGCATGTTGGTTAGAAATTACAGAACATCGGGATGAGAAGAAGATCCTCCTAACTTTCAGAGTAAAGAAATAGGTAATCCCAGTGTCAAGAAGCTAGGATCTGCTATGTCCAAATTACAGAGTAAGATGAGAATGAAGAAAAGGTGGGAAATCGGAAACATGAATTCCAGGATAGAAGGGAATGAGAAAAATTTTGGATGAGTAAATCAGCCGTTGTGAAGGGAAATTCGATGATGATGATACACCCCAGGTATAAAGAGCAAAGAACTCAGGTTGGAACAAAGCGAAATGTCAGCCAGATGCTTCATATCAATTTTTACTTTTTAAACTTTACAGCAGACTATGTCAGATTTGACAGTGTAATATAATAATGAATTTCCTGCTCTGACCCCATGTCCTGGTGCCAATAGCAGCAAAAGCATTCATTTTACCTCTCAAGATTATGGTGCCTTGTGTTAACCCTGAAACCTAGAACTACACCAAGCAAGCTTAGGAGGAAGAAGGCCAAGAAGAAAACCGATGCACATAAAAGCAGAAAGTGAGTATTGGAATGATGATGAGGATAATGAGACAGCAAGTGCTTGAGTAGTCTCACATTTTAGTGCTGATTTTATTTGGTCAAAAATATGGGTTAAGGGAACACTTTTACACTGCTGGGGGGACTGCAAACTAATACAACCTTTTTGGAAGGAAGTATGGAGAACCCACAAAGAACTCAAGCTAGATTTCCCATTTGATCCTGCAATCCCATTACTGGGCATCCACCCAGAAGAAAAAAAAAATCCTTTTATCACAGGGACACTTGCACTAGACTGTTCATTGTAGCTCAATTTACAATCACCAAAATGTGCAAACAGCCTAAATGCCCCCCAACCCAGGAATGGATTAACTAGCTGTGGTATATGTACACCATGGAATACTATTCAGTCACTAAAATGATAGAGACTTTATATCCTTTGTGTTAACATGGATGGAAGTGGACCACATTATTCTTCATAAAGAATGGAGAAGGAAGAATCCTATGTACTCAATTCTGATATGAGGACCATTAAAGTCCTAGTACACGGTGGGTTTGGGGGGTGGGGACTGGGGAGAGGTGAGAAAGGGAAGGAGGTAGGGGTTAGGGGAACAAGGGAAGGGGTGTGGTACACCTTTTGGGGGAGGGATACAATTATAAGAGGGTCCTTATCTAACAAATGCAATCAGTGTAACCTGGTTCTGTGTACCCTCAATGAATCCCCAACAATTAAAAAATATATGGGTTAAAAACCAACTGTGAGATACGTAATCATGTGAAGAGAGTTCAGCCCTAATGAAATCATTTCCACAAAAATGGAACAAAAATTTTTTTTGACAACCTCTCCCATAGGGATTTTTTTTTCCAAAGTTGTTTTTCTCACCCTTCATTAATGAAACAATTATCTTAATGAAGAAATTATTTATGTAAGGCAGTGATGAGCTTTGGGGATTCTGGTTTAAGCCAGTTCCAAGAAATATGACATTAAATATTTGCCAGTTTAGGCTACGTATAGTGTCACTAAACTTTCTATATTTCTTCTTCGATTGTAGCGATTAGACAGAAATAGAAGACAAAAAGACAGGTTAGCTGCCATGTGAGACTCTACCTCTAAAATTCTCAGGGACATCCTGATAGGAAAATTAATTTATTCAGAAGGAATGAAAAGTGACCCACAAAGCTGAAGTACCTAGGTTTTGGAGAGACAAGCACAGTCATTATTAGCTTTCAGTTTAGCCAAAAAAGAATAATTCCTAGTGAAAATGTGTGAGATTATTCTTGTGGTTTGTGCGTTTTTATCACAAAGCAGTGAACTGATCTTAATCACATTGCCCAATGTGTTCTTTCTTTTTCTTTCTATTTTTGCCCCATGTGGTCTGAAGAGTTGATTATTGTGGACTAGAGGAGAGTTTCAGACTCCAAAGCACAGAGAAAACAGTCCCCAGCCACACACGGTGTGAAACCGTTCTTGGATTTCGAGCAGAAGAATTGCATCACAAAGATAGTGCTTTTAAAGCACACACACAAAAAGCTCTGCATTTCAGATGTTATTTTGGCAAGTTAGATGAACACATTTGAAGGGAGCATTATTTGCACATGAAGCATCCCATTTCGGAGGCTCCAAAGCAACTCTGCCTGCACTCTTTCCCAGGTCCTAATCCTATAAGGTGGGCCTCATGGGACCTCTTGTAGTTTTTCTTTCCTTTTCTTGATTTAAAGTTCAAAAACCATCTGGGAACTTTGCAGCATTAACCTATCACGATGAGTGACACACGGTGAAGAAGAGATTTCAAAGGAAGCCTGGCGGGTAGAAGCCATGGACAGAATAAGAGTGCGAATAGGAAGGGGAGTCTTCGGCAAGTGGGCCATCAGTTACAGAGAGGAGCCCGTTATGGGCTGCGTTTGATCAGTGAGTTGGTCCCAGATTTCCAATTGAAGCTGTATGAACAGAATTGGATTCCAAGATTTATACTGATTGTGAGCAACTGAAATAGCTGAACGCGTGGAGCAGCAGTTGCTGAGCGATCACAAAGGTCTATAACAAAGACAGCTTGTGAGAGGTCGACAAAAACCAGAAGATGTGACTGAAAGGAGACACAAAGGAAAGCTGTTGTCTGTGCAGGTTAACTACGGAGGAGGCAGGGAGAGGAGAGAAAAATAAAAATGAGTGGAGGGAATACAATGGAAGAAGCCAGCATTTGGAGGCTCACGTTTAGACCATGCACACAGCAGAGAAGAGAAATAGTTCATGATATACAGGAAAACGAAGGTGTTAGGAGCTTGGGAGCGTCTGGCTTGCGAATATTAAGCCCTGATACAGAGTAGGAGAGCTCTGCACACCCTCATTTCTGACTAGTTTCTTTTCAGAAAGGTGAAGACTGTAGCACTATGATGTTTAATATTAAGGATGATGCCCAATTTGATTCCATCCAATCCTTTTATGTTCTCAAACAAGATTTTGTTAGATTTAGCTTAAGACTTTACACTGAACAATTAACTTAGTATTGGGGGTAGAATTTAAATTACTCTTTTTTTTTTTTTTGGAGCTTTTTGCTGGGGCGGAGTTTGAACCCACCACCTCTGGTATATGGGGCCAGTACCCTACTCCTTGAGCCACAGGCACCACCCAAATTTAAGTTCTTCTAAAAATTGGGCCCAGACTTTAAGGGATGATAAACCTAGCTGTGCAAGAAATATATAAGTTATTGTATAAAACTCTCAGAACGTTAGATTCGAGAAAAGACTTATAGTTGATATCAGTTGCCTAATAGTTTATATACGGACTTCATTTAAAATGTGTTCTCTGATTAAAAACCCCAGGACATTAGCCGGACAATTAAGAAGTAAATTGTTTATTAAAAAAAAATGCTGGGCAAACCACAGATAATGAGTGAGAGCTGTGGGAGGGAAGTTTGGATGATAATGAAGACCCATGAATAAGATATGTTTATTTTGGAAATCATATTATAAGTCACACTCCTGGGTCGAGAATGCAAAGAGCTGTACGCACACACACAGCAACTACCAACTGACTCTGAATCACACACACCTGGCTAAAAACTCAAGCTTCATGATTTACTACACCTGTGACCTAGGACTTAAATTCTCTGAGTTTTAGTTTCATCATCTAAAAATTGGAAGTAATGGTAATATTATCTTTCTTGTGAGGTCACTGACTTATTGGATAAGTTAAGGTGTGTGATGTGGTTACAAGGTCCTTGACATTCAGTGTGCCCCCTGTAATACATGTAGTTATAATTATAAAATATACAGATCTTTAAATACTCTTTCTAATGGGTTAGTGATTCTCATTTCTAGTTGGTAAGCAAATAATATTTGTGCTCCAATGTAAGGGAATATGACACCCTCCTGGGTAGAGGACACAACTGTAGCAGGGACTCTACCCAGCAAATGCAAACATTGGAACCTAATTGTACCCTCATATTAAACTGAAATTAAAAACTATTATTTGTGTTTGTCTTTATTATCAACACTTCTTTTTTTAAGGCAAGTGTGAAACAAAGTTTATCGAGAAAGAAAGGTATGTCTACAGAGGGAGAGAATGACATGGTTTACAGAGCAAGGCGTGTTTGTCATAGACAGTGAACCGGGTCTCACTGTTGCAGCAAGGAAAAACATCTCAAGACAATATGTTATTTTTTATTAAACCATATGTTAAAACTACAAGACTAAGAATGGCAAAGCTTAATATTTTACAAAGTGAATGTGGCTCTGTTCTTCAAAAGGTAAGGGTAAAGTTTTCTGGAACTAGGTCTATGCAGAGGCAGAAAGGTAGATGTCATAAAGAGTTCCAGAATGGCCTTTGAGACTCCTGCCCCTTGCTGGGCCAGCCCAGTATAATCTCGCCTCCTTAAATGTAGCTGGGGATAGCACCCTAGAATTGGGTTACTTTAAAGGGAAAAGTGAAGATATTTTGCTGATATGATTAGGGTCTCTAATCAGTTGCCTTTGAGCTAATCAAGTGTGTAATTCCCCTGGGTAGAGATGCCCTAGTCAGCTGAGCTCTGGAAAGTGCGTCTAGAGGTCTGATCTTCCTGCACAAGCAGAGCCACAAAGCTGGGACCTGGGAGCAGCCTCCCTGAACTGAGAGCGGTCCTTGGTTAACAGTCAGCTAGAAAATAAGACATCAGTTCTAAAATCACAAGGAACTGAACCTTGAATGAATTTCCAAGAGGATCTCAAATTTCAGATGAACTGAAACTTGAATGAATTTCCGAGAAGATCTCAAGTTTCAAGTGAAATTAAAGCCCTGGGTGCCATCTTGGTCTCAGCCTGGTAAGACTGAGCAGTCAACCCAGCTTACCAATTCCCTAACCCACAGAAACTATAGATAATAAATTTGTGTTTCTGTAAATGGCTAAGAGAACAAATACATGTGTAGTCACAAGTTACTTGACAACAGGGATATGATCTGACAAATGCCTTGTTAAGCAATTTCATTTTTGTGTGTGTGAACAGGATAGAGTGTATTCACGCAAATCTAGGTGTGTATCCTCTTACACAGGCTATGTGGTCTTGCTCCTAGGCTAAAAACCTGTACAGCATGGCAGTGTACTGAATACTTCAGGCAATTGCAAAATAATAGTAGGTATTTGTGATCTAAACATATTTAAATAGAAAATACACAGAAAAAAGTAAGGCATTATGATCTTATAATCTTATGTGGCCCATTGAAACCTTACGTGGTTCTTAACTGTATTATGGGGTGGGAACTGCTTTGCTCTGTGGGGGATGGGAGGTAGAGGATGGGGACATTTGTGATAATTTCCACTAGACTCCAAGTTCACCACTCTAATGAATCATTCACCCTGTGCCCACACCGAGCTACTAAAACTTATGAGAAGCATAATAATAAATAAAATAATATTACTGAGTACAAGGGCTTAGAAATTCGAGTAACAAGCTTTCTATAAATATTAGATTAAAAAGACATGAACAGCTTTTACCACTATAGAGGATAATAGAATTTGATCAGCTAAATCCCAGGGCTTTATGAAGCACAAATTATGTAAACAAGTTTAATGGCTTTTTGATAAAACTACAAAACCCATGCGAGGAAGAATGCAAGAGGGGTTCCTTATTTGGACTTTAAACTTCACGCACCGAAGCACAGATGCTTATTTAAATTATAAAAAATTAAATATGAATGCAAAAAGAGTTATTAAAAGCACGAATGAGAGGATAACATATTAAGAAAAATATTGTTTTAGGTTTACGGATAGGCAGTAAGGTTCCAAGGATAATGGCTGGATCTAGTTTTATTTACTATTGTTATTAAATATCAGGCAGAAAGAACTAAATGAGGCTTTAAACAGGAAGGTTCATGGTTTTTAGAGAAAGAATGTTGGTAAACACTGGGAGAAAATACAAATAAAAAGCTGAAATATTAGGAAAACCATATAGTTAAAAGAGGCAAATACTAGATATTTATATATATATATATATGCATATATATATATAAGATAGGATACATTCAGAAAAATTATAACACCAAATTTTCAGAGGAAGGATAAAAAATGGAGAAAGAAGGGGAGGATAGCAACGACCATATTTTATAATGTGCTCTAAGGTCTAAAAAAGGAATCCAGGTTTGGTTTTCATAGAATGATGAATTTCTCTACAAAGGATTCAATGGAAATATTCTTTCTTCAGTGTCAACGGTGCAGCACTTGAAACGTTCTGTCACTTAGGGCACCCCTTAATTTTCAAGAGATGTAGCTCTGAACTGCAGGTAGTCAAAAAGAGAATTGCACAGTAGAAGAACTGCCTTACGATAAAAAATGAAGAGAGACAATTTATGTCAAACTTGGCCAACGAATAAGTAAATTCAAGCTCCTTTGAGACAAGAAGGTTCATTCTCTAAATTATTTTACTTCAAGTAGTGATTTTTTTTGACAGTCCATGGTAATAATAGATATTTTTTCCTTTTTGTTTTTTTCTGAACAAAAGACAGTATAGAAATCAATTTATTTCAATATGTATTTACAAGGAAACTGATACAAAGAGATTCATTAATGTCCTCAATTTCCAGTAGTGACTTTGTATAGTTTCTGCCCACAAGACAGCTTTACCTGGTCAAATTACGGGGCCCTAAAGCATCCTGGCATCCTGCCACTTTCCTAATTTTCTCCTGCTCTTCTGTGCTCTATCCCAAGGGGTTGCTCCAAGCAGAGACCTGGGAGCCATTTTCAAAAGTTTCTATCTTGCCAGCAATAGGCTGGCCAACTCAATTTTTAAAATATGTATCAAATCAATATTCTCCGGTTTTACTTTATTGCCAGCACCTTAAATCTCCTTTTCAAATTCTAAATGACTAAGGGGGCTTTCTACTTGCCTCTGTATCTTATGTATGGGTCTTCTATGAAGAGTCTTGTTCACAGCCACCAAAGCGATGTTTTAAATACATAGCACCTGCCTATCTTGTTCTGTTGCTTGAAACTATTACTGTCTTGCTTTTACTTCGGGACCAAGGTTCAACTCCTTCACATTCCACACAAAGCATTTTATGAGTAGAGCTATTTTCCTCCCTTCCATTCCCTGGCCCCATAATCCCCACTTGTTCCTCAAGACACAGCTCCTGAGACAGCTATTTGCGGGGAGAGTTTCCTGGGACCCCTGTGCAGTTCTGGAAATGCTGTCATTTGGGGCACGCCCTGATTTCCAAGGGTGGAATTGAACCCATGATTTCCCCAAACTGTCTCTGCAGCGTCCTCAGGAGGCTCATCATTTCTGGCCATATCCACACTCCCTGTATCCTAGTTGCCACTATTTGCCACACATCTGGCTCCCATCACATCCATTATGCTGTAGGTGACCAGTTGTGCAACTCCAACTTCGAGCTGAGGTTGGGCCCTCTGCCAGCTGGGTTTTCCTCCACCCCTGTCTAAGCAGATTCACTGGCTGGCGCAGGCAATAGCAGAGTGAGGTTGCACAGATTTAAAGTTACTCTTCCTCTTCTGACTCTTTTTTTCATTTTCTGAGACTCAAGTAATCATTTCAGCCTTTGCACAGATAACCCATTTGCCTCCAAAGTGCTCTCAGACACTTTTGCTCCATTAACCCTCAATTTTATACACACACACACACACACAGAATGTGTGTATAAATATAAATATATATATACACACACAGAGGGTATATATATATATATCTATATATAGTGTATATAGATGCATATATATGTATATATTATATCCACACACACACAATAGATTGTAGAACCTCCATAGTTGACCACCTCTCTACATTGATCAATACTACCTTCAGTTGACCTGATTTTCACAGGTCAATGAAAAGTTGAAAAGTCCACATGTGCTCCATGGAAGTTCCTTATGTTGACCACCTCCTCACAGTGACCCGTTTCTTACAGTCCCTTGAGTGGTCAACTTATAAAGGTCTTTCTAAAAGAAATTTGGATTAATTAGTAGAAAATGAAAGATATCTATGTATGTGTGTATGTGTACATATATTTCCACGCCCTTGATGAGTATTTCTTCACCAGAACCCTGATCCACACCCACTGAGTTTCTGAAAGTTGTTCCTAAGATGCCTTTTCTCTGTGACATCAACCTCTAAGCAACATTATCAACTTTCATAGACACAGTATTCCTATGCTAACAATTAGCACATTTTGGCATTTGTATCTCTCACCCACAAAGGCTTTGGGGGCTTATCCAACTGCAAACTTGTATCTCAGTTCAGATGGCATAGAGCACTTCCTACTTAACCAGATGAAAACTAAGTTCCTCATCTTCCTTTATGTTCTACCCTTAATTTTCTACATTGCCTAAATGGCACTGTAATTCATACAGTTATTCAGTACATAGTTTAGAGATTAGTATGGATTACTGCCTATATTTAACAATTCCTATCCAATCTTTTACCAAATAGACCTAACATGTATCTATTTCTTATCACTTAAACCCTTATCCAAGGAAGCATCATCTCTTTGGGGGATTGTTACAGCAGCTTCAGAACCAGCCCAGTGTTTTCACACTGTCTCTCATGGCACCCCAACTTTAGATTTTTAAATGCAAACAAGAACTTCTCATTTTCCTGGATTCCCACCCACTGCAATTGACAAATAACTGAAAAAATAAAAATGAAATTTTTCCTGCCATCTTCTGGTCTTCTCTGGCCCCTGCCTACTCCCCCACTTCATCTGGGGTCCTCTCCTGGGCTCACTGCGCTCCAGTCCCTGGGGATTTCTGTTCTTTGGAATGAGTCGATCACTTTTGTGCTTTGGGGTGTTGACTGATAGGACTCATTTCTTTTTCTTGCCTTTTTAAGCGCCTTGTCTCCTTTTATACTTTAGGTTTGGGGATGCATAACAACTTCTCCTGGCACAGAGTCATATGTCAGGACTTTACGCAGCGTCTCAGGCTGTCATGCCCTCTCCTTCTTTAACATATATCACGTGGAAATGGACTAGCTCAAGCCAAGCTTTATAGCATCATATTCTGTTGGTGATGTTAAATCCAAGCTTTTCCCAGAAGAAGGAAAAGTTGATGAGTGGCAAAGGCCCCCCAGATACCTGCTGGTCAGTAAGGCAAGATTCTTCGATGGTCTTTGGACACACTGATGTTTAGAACTATCTTAAATGAATAGAATAAAAATATTCTAACTTCAGAGAGCTTCACTATGCTCCTTACTGTGTCTGCAATACTGAGTTAATTTCACTCATGCTCTTTCAGGAAGCTAGTGATGAAGATGAGACCTATGTTTCTGAGCAAAGGCTGCAATTCACAGAAAGGTGAAAGTAAGCCAGTTCTTCATCCTGGGCACGTTCCTAGTGTGAGGATGGTTACATTGTGGTTATATTTTGTTTGATTTTCTGTCTCCTTTGACATGCATATAGGAAGATAATCAGAGAAAATTCTTAATTGTCTAATCTCAGTCAGGATGCCCTGATTTCTCTTGAGGTTGACAATTGATTTTAATTATCTTTACCTTTTTATGTATTAGGAGAAACCAAAATCATGATTCTCACAGATTAAACAAAATTCTCATAGATTATGCTTTAGTTCTAGCAACCTTAAAATGAAGATAAAACTGGAAGAACCTGAGTGTTTCGACAAGCCCCACCATCAGCAAACTCCTTCTGGTAAGTGGGTTCCTTCTCTAGGGCAAGCTTGGCGTTCTTGGCAGGGGAGGAAGTTGGGGCACATTAACCTCCACTTTGCCCTCTTCTCTACACGTCTCCCATTCTACACTCACATCCTCCCCATTCTCCCTTCCGATTTGTACCAAGCCTGGTTTCCTCATACTGCTGGGAGTTCTCTCCCGGGCTCTGCTGCCTCCAGTACTGTTTTGGGTCTTTGTTCTGGTTGCACAACCCGGTCTCCACTTCAGATGTACTGAATCAAAGTCTCCGAGAGTGTCACCAAAAGTGTGTATGGAAGAGGAACAAAAAACACACCTCACTAAATGATTCTGAAGAATGGCCAGACTTAAGAACCATTCACTTCCAACAGGTTTCGGTTTGGATTTTGGCTGAATGACATGGGCAAGTTATTCAAGTCTTCACAGCCTTCCAAAATCACAAAAATACCTTATTCACAGATAACCTTGTCTGCGAGGTCACTGTGTGTTAGAAAATGTGCTAAGAGCCATATGTAGATTATCTTATTTCATTCCTGGAATAATGCTAGGAGGGAGGCATTATTATTATTATCATCAATCCATTTTACAGATAAAGATTCTGAGCCTTATTGAGTTTGGTAAAATTAGTAAGGTGCCCAGTATTACACGTCTAGTGATTAATGAAGCCAGGGTGCAAACTGAGGTGTTAGCCTATTAGAATTCATCATAGCACCTGACACCCAGTGAACAGTCGCATGCAGCAGTCACCCTACGCAGTGTCCTATCATTGTCCCTATGGTCATACACCTTAGGAGTTCACATCAAACGCTGCTCTTCTGCTGCAGCTGTCCAACAGGGCATGCCTTGCACCCTTTTCTGGCTTTTTTGGCAGGCAAGATGTTACGAAGTGTCTGATGGAAAATATGCTTTTATCTCAGTAATCTGTCCATCTTATGTTGCTGTGACAATGTACAAGAGCCCACAATCTCCTTTAGTAGCTTTAAAATTTAATATAGAAGTGAAGGAAAACTAGGTTCTCAGCCCAAGTAGAAAATTCCAAATGAATTTCATCAAAGCTTCAGGTCACTTCTGCTGGACTTTCAGTACTTAGAAAGGCTTCTCTACAATTACAGAGAATAGAAGAAGGTCTGGAGGGTCAGTGGGGATATTTGAGGAATGATACTACATCTTCCCAGTCTTGGTTCCGAGTTCTTTCTGTGGACTCAACCCTACAATTCTACTCTCCCGCTTCCTCCCTACATATTGATTTCTAGAAATGCTGATTATTAATAGTTCAAGTGAGAGACAGAACTTTTTTAAAAGACCATTTCAAGGGCTTTCATTGCTTTAGAAATACAATATATTTCACCATTTTACCTAACAAATCTAGCACTATTTCACTTATGAAATGTTGTGATAAGAATACAGCACCAAAGAAACAAACCATCATGGAACGATTTATTGTCTACAAATAGAAAAGCAATCTCTACAAAATAGAAATATGACATAGTCACCTGTCATGTTGCAGTAAACTTTCAGAGGCCCCAGAGGCCCACTGCCGTCAGGGTCTATCCAGTAGTAATTTGACGTCTGGCCGAGGTGTTTGTACGCTTCGCAGGAAGGCTCGTAGATAGCTGGAACAACACAACCAGAGTGAGCACAGCACAGAACAAACATATCAAGCACTGAGCAACCACTATCGAGGACTATTTCCTCTTGTTAGAATGAGCATTCTTTTTCTCTAAATTCAAATTCATGACATGGCTCTTCTACATAGGTGTTTCTGACCAATCACAGCAAGTTCCTGATACAACTTTGTAGTTAGGACTAAAACAATCTTGTTTCATTGGGGCTGATGATAATTGAAAAGAATATTTAATTTATAGTTATTTATAGATATCATGAGCAACTTTATTTTGAAAGGTCATGAATAATGGCTGCTTTTGGAGGGACGTGAACTAAGAGATCAGAGAAAGTTTCCTCTCTCTCTCTTTCACACACATGCGTGCACACACACACACACACACACACACACTTTTTTTAAAAAATGTTTTTATTTTTATTAAATCATAATTGTGTACATTGGTGCAATCACGGGGCACAATGTGCTGACTTCATATACAATCTGAAATATTTTCATTGAACTATTTAACATAGCCTTCATGGCCTTTTAATCCACACACACTTTTTTTGAATATTTAATATAAGATTCCCACAATACTATGTAATTTTGAATCTTCATTTATCTCAGGAGAAAAGGGAGGAAAGAGATTGCCCTGATTCATTTTATTTGTTACAGGTGCTTTCATTATATCAAATCTATTTTGTGTAGAAAGCTGACATTCGTGTAATTAAATTAGAAGTTTTTTCTCATTATTTTCGACTTTGTTCCCATGTGTGTGACAAATTTTCTTCTCAAGGAGACTGCACCTGTTTTCAGAAGTACAAAACGGACACGTACATATCTTCTTTTTAGGTAGAAATGTTGAAAATGGAACTGGGAAACTTCTTAATAGCTCTACACTGACCATTTACGAAGAATATAAAAGTTCTCATCACAAAACTAAGAAAAACTTCTGGTAAATACGCATCTACCTGACCGTATTGGAGCCGGTAGTGGAGCCCTGTGGTAACGTGCACTTGAATCAAACTTCTGGGATATGTTGAGTATTAAATTATGAAATAAGGGTCTGATCTGGGCCCTCCCTTTTGTTTCCTTTCTCTGCCCAGTTCCCTGTTTTCCATTGGCTTTCCACAGTTTTCTCTTTCCAACAATGTTAGTCCTTTAATTCTATTTCTTCTCACCACCAGCAATGCACTAGACCAGGGGTCCTCAAACTATGACCCGCAGGCCACATGTGTTGGTGTGAGTTGTATTTGTTCCCATTTTGTTTTTTACTTCAAAATAAGATATGTGCAGCATGCATAGAAATTTGTTCATAGTTTTTCTTTTAAAATGATAGTCCAGCCTCCAACGATCTGAGAGACAGTGAATTGGCCCCCTGTTTAAAAAGTTTGAGGACGCCTGCACTAGACTAAACCAACGCTAAAAATCTTTGACCTATTCACCCCTCCCTCCCCCTCTCCCCGTCTTCCTTCTGCAAATAGCGATCAAGGATCTACCGTGTGTCTGGCACCAGGTTAGACACAGAAACTGCAGCTGTGAACAACACAGATGGGAGACCTTTGGAAAGTGTTTGTTCACTAATTCTTTTGGTACCGTCTCTGCATCAACCAACTGTGACTGGGAGAGGATAGGGCCAGAACGCAAAGCCAAGCCCAGGTTTCTTTTGTCCCAGTGTAATTATTGACACATCCACTTTCAATATCCCAAGTGTCTTATTGGGATAATAAACTATTTAGTTTTATTTTTATTATTATTATTTTTTATTAAATCATAGCTGCGTACATTAATGCAATCAAGGGGTACAATGTGCTGGTTTCATATACAATCTGAAATGTTTTCATCAAACTGTTTAACATAGCCTTCATGGAACTTTGTTAGTTATTGTATGAAGACATTTGTATTCTGCACTTAGTAGGTTTTGCCTGTACCCTAAAGAAATTGTCACCACTGGGAACATTTGATTCCAATTACAGTAGGGAAGCAGTTTATACTATAGGCAACCAGAACTAGTTTTGCCCAGTGTTTTTAAGTTGCAGAAAACAAAAATAAATAAAATAAACTATTTCGTTGCTCTAATTTTGAACACCATGCCAAGTAAACTAGAGCAATAAAAGGCAGAGAAAAGGTATTTTTAAACCTTAATCAGGAAGGTGTTATAATTAGATAGTTTTTAGAACGATAATTCTGTGTGAGAAGATGACAAATTTTAAAAAAGTGATTCACAAAAGGTTAAGAGAGCGTGTAGGCTGTTACTGCCATAGGCCTGTTGGAAGACAGTTGTCACTTAAATCACATCAGTATGACAAAGGCGATCATAGATAGGACTGATTCAAATGATTCTAAGATCACCAAGATGTGGGAACCAACTGGTGGCAGGTAGTCAGGAAGGAAGCTAAGAAGGACCTAAAGTCACAATCTTGAAAAGTAAACGGTTCTATTAATTTCTGACAACCTTTCTTCAGATTATTATGATGTATAGATGTTCAGAATGATCTAGGATGTCAGGTTCAAGTTCTTAGGCCTTTCCCTGAGTCTCTCTTAGTCAATTTGCCAACAAAGCCTCTGTGCTTTTACTAATTAATCACTCTTTGTCTCGTCTTCTGGCCTCTAGTTTACAATGATCCCCCTGTTCACTGGGTTTTTTCCCCAAATACCTCTTCACTTCCCAGCAAAGTATGCTTCCTCCCCAGTGTTAGTCTAGTTATAAAACATCAACTTTCGTTTGCTCAAAAATGCACAATGTTTCTTCAGTGTCAATTATATCATAGATCATCATCTCTATACATGAGAATTTTCATGAACCCAACAGGCCTTTCTTGGGGTCAGCAACTTTGCAATGTAAATGTTGTACTCTGGGCTGGCACGTTTGCTACTGGAGCTTGTTAACTCACGTCGACCCTTTCCTAGGTGTCTGGGTCTGCACCCTGCTGCCCGTCTCTGCCCAAGAAGGGATAATTTCTCGGTCAGAGTTAACACATGGCTGACCAGTCACAGATACCCAGTGAATCCACGTATCATGGAGAGTTTCTGCATAAAATTGCTGGTCAACAACAGGTTGAGGTGTTAGCGGCGTTAACTGATTTTATATTAAAAGCAGCTGAGAGATGAGGCAGGGAAAGATTAAAATAGGCTGAATTTGGAACAACTGGGAACTGAGACTGGGAGAAACCATCAGGGAACCGCTGCTGTGTTAACACATTGCTGACTGGAAAGTTTACACAGAAATTATCTGTGTTACCAGATGACTTGGGACTAGTCAGTGGTCTGTTAACAATGAAAGCGAAAGTGATAAAAAGCAAGGCTGTGCAGTCAAACAGATGTAGTTCAAATTCAGAATCCATAAAAACCTCCTTGAATAACATCGGCAACGTTGCCTCGCCCATTTAGCCCTGCCTGCAGAAGCATAGCCGTGTTCTACAAAGGAGTTATGGGGCTAGAGTCAAAATCCACATCAGTTGCCTGGCGTGGCCTCTGACCACGGTAAACACTGAATGGGTGGCTTTTTGGAGACATTTTTATCATTAATATAATAATTGTTATTTAGTTCCCACTCAAATTCCTCCTTCCTAAGGTGCCCTCCCTATCAACACATCCATCTCCACACAGCCCATGGCCCTCCCCGCTTATCTCATGAACTGCAGTATTTACCTATAGAGAGTCAGGGCTTGATTAACTGTGGTTAATTCAATTTTACATGTGAAAATTTTATTTTTTAGTAAAACTGTGAATGGTCAAGAGGATAGGGTGTGTAAAACGTGTTTCTTTTTATTTTTTATTCCATGTAATCTAACATGGCAGACCATTTATAGTTCATGTATTTTTCAGCTTCAATAATTCTTTTGATAAAGAATTGTTAACAGGCTACCTAAGCATAAGGGGTGCCTGCTTATTAAAGCATAAAGGTAACTACTGCATTTTCAGGCATGGACACAGGCATTTTAACTAAGGACTTAACCCACATGTAATATACCTGATACTAGATATTGAAGGCAAGGGGATGTGGGGAATCTTGGTAGCCAGGAAGCACCTTTTCTTCTAGATGTGACAATTATCCTTTGTATCATCAACCTACCACAGGCCTACAAGCTGCTTTTGCCTCATCAATAAACATGGAAACCCAGGTGCTTTAGTCCAAACTTTTACATGTGTGAAAAGTGAGCCAGAGAGCCTGTTAAAGTAGGATTCCTGGACCTCATCCCGAGGACCGACTCGGAAGAGAATTTGCAGTTTTAACAAGCTCCCGGGAGCCGCTATGTCGCTGGCCCTCAGACTGCATTTTGAAAAGCTTGGCTCTAATCCTGAGAAAATGTTAACTGGAGAAGCCTGGGCTAATTTTTATTTATATTTAAATATCCAGGAAAGATAGGTCACCGAAAAGCAATACAGTAAAATTTTAAATGCAGTAAGGTTAGAATGCCGCCTCCTGTCACTCAAAAAGGTAATAAAAATGTAATGAGAGACAAAGCCCTAAATAAAAATACAACGTCAAAAAATAAACTTGTGAGAATGCACAGGAAAATGGAAAGAAAGACATCAAAGCAGTAATAGTGGATCATTTTTGAGGAGCAAAATTAGGAGTGATTTAAAACTTTTCACACTATTTTATATTTCCCACATTGCTTGACAGTGTACATATGTTGTTATTTTCATCATTAAAGGTAAACTTTCAGATTATGTGTCTGGAATGATGATGCTGAAGTAACACGGCGAGCTGCATTAGCTTTTAAATCTGAGTGATCTCTTTTCTGTCATTTATTGCCAGGACACTCTCCCTAACCTTTGGTACAATGAAGGCAATAACACCTTCCTCACCAAGTCATTAGGAAGGTTAAATGAAATCCAAGAGTTTATAAACTAACAAAGTTTTGAATATATTTGATCTTTTATGCTGTGAAATAGCTAAGGAAAGTGTTTGCCTGCATGCCTCAGCCAGTTAACTCTGTACCCAGTGGACTCCTCGCTGGGCTGCACAATTTTGCACATGAAGCTCCAGGAGATGATAGCGTACAGGGGCTGAGGCCCAAGTCACCGAAGAAAGTGGTGGTTCTGATCTGTCGGCAGTAACTGAGTTTTGCTAATAGACTACTAAAAAAAAGGAAGATAATTGGGTTGATAGCAAAATGAATAGACTCATGAAGCCTATTAATTTACTGGTAATTTTTCTCTGTTGCAACTCCCAGTCCCAATTAGAAGTTCTCATATTATTTATATAGTCATAAACTAACTGAGGCTATTCAGAAATATTACTTTTGAATATGTCTGGTTAAATTTCATAGCATATAAAAACTTAGAACGAGACGAATTCTAGATACCTTACTCATTTTCATTAAACAATGAATGTTGTCTGCATGACACTGGGTTTCTTACAGTGGCAAATGATAAAGTGCTATTATGTGCTATTTAAAAATTCAGGAAAGATATTCTGAATCCACTACACCTCCTTAAATAACATCGGCAACGCTGCTGTGACAGACAAATGACTAGATACTTGGTGACTTAGAACGATGCCTTACAGTCCTGGAGATAATAATACAGTTAACAATCACGACACAGGTCTGATCAGAAGGTTGAAATGAGGTTCACTGGGCTAACTTCCAGGTGTGGGTAGGGCTGTTTCTTCTGGAATCTCAGGGAAGGATCCATCTGTTTATCTCATCAGGTTCCAGAGGCCTCTCATCTCCCCCAGCCACGGCCTCCATCTTCAAAGCTTGGAATGGCTGTAGGAGTCTTTCTCTCCCTGCAGCACTTTGATTGCCCTACTTGCAATGCCTCTTTCTCTATTTCAAAGAGCCCTGATGTTTTTAAAGACAGGATAAGCGCCATAGATCAAGGCCCTTAACTTAATCACAATGCCCCTTTTCCATACAAGGCTTCATAGTCAAAGGTTCCACCGAGTAGGACATGAACATTTTTGGTTGTTGGTGGGGTGCATATTTTTTATTACAACCATATAAAAATAATATGATTCTCTATGAAATAGTACACCAAAATATCACAGCAACATAAAATAATATGCTTGGTCTAAAGAACAACTTATTAAACATGTTATGTGCTCCTAGTATATGAAGCAGAAAGAATGAAGAAAGAAGAACAAAATCAAATTTTTGTACCGAAAACTTTAAAGACCCATAGCCTTGAAGATGACAGTCACCAGCAGACGCTAAATGGCACGTCCCCAGCCAACAGGAAGGCAGGAAGAAATTCTGCGAAGGCTCTGTCCTCTGCTGACACGCAGACATGGCACGGGGCCTCTGCAGGATGGCTGAGTCACGGGCAGTGGGTTTAAGAGCAAAGACGAGATAGGCCTAATGCAATGGGGAATGTCATCAATTAAAGACTAGTTAAGGTAAGGGAGAAAGAGGATGGTGCGCTACTCCCAAGGAGAACAGCCAGAGCTTTGCGGATGCTGAAGCGCTGAGGCTGGCTCTCTCCTCCCCTCTCTACGCCCTGTGCTTTGAGAGAGGGAATTAAACATGAGGAAAACATCCTTCCTATTAGTACCTCAAAAAGCCTGAGGATTAGTAAAAGTGGCCAAGGATTAACCATGTGAGAAAATTAATCACAAATCAAAAATGAACACATGCATTAAAGTTAGCTTTGTAGCATCATGAGAGTCTTCCTGATGGCATAGAAAAGGTAAAAATGCACTTCTGATGATTTGATATAAAACTGGGGAAAAAACATAAAATAACTTTATGCTTTACTTGCCAGGAAATGGTACCAATAGTTTACAAATTCCTTCACTCTTCTGCTTTCTTCTAAAGGAGGTGATCACATGTTCACTACACACTTGCACATACTGGCTGTTGGGATCAGATTACAAAATGGTAAAAAGGTATATTGGTCTTCTGGAGAATGTACCCTTGAACTAATAAAGAAGCCTTTTATTGTAAAACATGGGTGTACTTGCAAAATAGTTTCTATGGGGCATAGTTGAGGTGGTGGTGGTCAATGCAGGCCCTCTTTTTTTCTACTCCATTTTTAATCACTAAACCACTTTCTAAACTTATCTGGCTTTCCAAAGTAAGTTTCTATATTAGAAAGAGGTATTTCCCACTTGAAACTATGAAACTGACTTTCTGATCTCAATCAAGCTCCAGTGAATTTGGTTGGTGAAATGAAACTAGTTTTCCCGGAACCTAATTATTCCTTTTAAGGTATCTACTGAGGTTTGTACATAGCCAAGCTGGAAATCCAGAGAGGTGGCAGTGACCTTGAGACCTTCCTCAGTGAAAGCTCCCTAATTCTAGGACTATGCAATTACTTTTAATTAGTACAATATAAGCTTCGCAATACCAAAGTCCTCATTAACACTTGAATATTAACCTCATATGTTCTTTGTCTGTTTGGATTTTTTTTTTTTGAGCTTGAAAGAATGGCCTGAGTAAACGACATTATTTCCCCTAGGAACTATTGTCTCATTATCGGCACACAGCAAATGAAGATGGTAGAGAGAGTGTGGCTTTAAAAACAGATATTCAGCATGCTAATATTGTATCATGATCGTTCCGTGAAGATAATTTCTGTATGAGATATTATTCATTATAGCCCCCTAATAGGTTCATTCACCTGTCTAAATCTCAAGGGACGAGAGTAATTTAGGAGGAAAAAAAAAAAGGACAAAGTTTCAATTTGCTATTAAGATAACAATAGCTTGAAAATAGTTGCCTTAATTGAAGAGTTCTTAAACACTTCTTAGAAATCAGAACAAAATCCACTTGTATTATTCTATTTCTACTCTCTCTTTTCCCAACACCCATCCCATTTCTGCCTTTTGCTTGTGTTGGCTCGAGGATTCTGCTTTAAAGAACAACGATATTCCATATTTGTTCAGTCTAGTCACAGAACTAGAACTCTGTCGCTCAGAGTATCGTTCAGTCTACCACGGTCCTTGGTGATTTCCATGTTCAATTCTTGGTGTTCACCGACCTTCGCTCCACAGAATATCAAATTTTAATTAAAGCTAGCCAATTACATTTTATTCTTTATTACTTATATATATATTTATTTATTTTTTTGAGACAGAGTCTCACTTTGTCACCTTTGGTAGAGTACAACCGTGTCATTGTAGCTCACAGCAACCTCAAACTCTTGGGCTCAAGAGACTGTCTTGCTTCAGCCTCCGGAATAGCTGGGACTCCTGCCACAATGCCCAGCTAGTTTTTAGAGATGGTCTAAAACTCAGGCTGGTCTTGAACTCCTGAGTTCACCTTCTTTGGCCTCCCAAAGTGCTGGGATTACAGGTGTGAGCTACCAAACTCGGACTCCTTATTACTTTTAGGTTACAGAAGAGGAGGAAAGAGCCTGAAAAATCAAAAGGTCATGTATACTACAAACTTATGCTTCCTCCTTTTAACAGATCTCACAGTGGAACTCAGTACCCCGTGGGTCACATGCCCAGCTGCTAGCGAGGTCACCTATGTTGCTCCATCTTCTTAGCCTCCTGTTTATTTCTTAACTTTCTCACTCTCATTTTCACTGTCTCAATAAGACCAAGAACAATGAAACTATGTTAGCACTTATATTTTGCTTCTTTGACCCAACTCTGTACTAAAGAGGCCCTTTTCCCATTGCTAATAAATTAATTTACAAATAACTACTAGTGTGGTACCAGCATTGCATACTGTGTCTAATGCTAAGAAAATAAATCAGTCATTTTTTTTTTTTTAAGCTCTGGGGAATTTGTCATGTAATATTTGGGACAAGCATGTTGACAAATAAAATGTTGTATAATTTTCTTCTTCTTTTTTTTTTTTTTTTTGCAATTTTTGGCTGGGGCTAGGTTTGAATCCACCACCTCCGGCACATGGAGCCGGACCCCTACTCCTTTTAGCCTCAGGCGCCACCAAAATGTGTTGTATAATTTTCGAAGTGCTATAAAAGTACTTGGGAACTTTAGATAAGGAATTAGATAACTTGATGTTGGACAGTCGGGAAAGGCTTTCTCTGTGAAGTATTTTAGGTGGACTCACATAGGACGACTAGCGGAAGGCTCCTCCTCCCTGTTCCTCCCCATGCTAGGTTTTTCCATGCTTATCCTCACATAATTAACATAATTATTATTTTCTTGACTTTTTTTCTCTCTTCTTTCCATCTCTTGAAGGAAGTGTAGATTTTTCTTATTACATCTGTGTGTGTATGTGTGTGCGTGCGTTGACGAAAGAAAAACGGGATGAGGAAATCCTCTAATTGCTGTTAGCTAAACGAAATGCAGTTCAATAAAAAGTCAGGTCTGTTTCTGACTCGTGAACGTTAATTTCAAATGCAAACTTCAGTCCTTCTGCATAAAGTTGTCCTGATGATTCAAATAATTAAAAATGGTAACCATAGTTGTAGACTCATTTATAGCTTAAAAATGTCTTACTATAATTTCACAAATTAATGAGTGAGATGATAAAACCAATCTTCAAATGTCAAATAAAGCTTTTTGAATTTAATGGAGAAACAAACCATTAAAAAATATGAGCATTGGGCGGTGCCTATGGATCAAAGGAGTAGGGTGCTGGCCCCATATACTGGAGGTGGCGGATTCAAGCCCAGCCCCAGACAAAAACTGAAAAAAAAAAAAAATATATATATATATATATTTATATATACACACACACACACACACACGAGCATTGAAACTTGAAAATGAAATAGACTGTTTCCCATAAGCAAAAGAATTGTATCTCAACTGCTGCTATGTAACTCAACCAACAACAAAATCCCAAATTATTGCCCCTACGAATGAAGGTCACAGGAGGAGTCACACAGTGGAAGGTTCTGCCGTTGAGTCAGAATTCCTGTGTGGTGTCTGGTTCTGCAACTTACTGTCCATATGGCTTTGATTGTTCTCCACTCAACTTTCCTGAGTATAAATTTCTTCATCTAAAAATTGTGGAATTTGATGGGATGGCTTTCATGTTCCATTTTAACCAAACACTCTACGATTTTAATAGTTTGTGGCTCATATCTCAAAAGCCACAATAACCTGAGTATCTTTTCTATTCATTTATTACACTCTGTCCATTATTTAAGTATTGGTGTGGTGGTTAAAACATTATTAGTTTCAGAGCTTGTCTCTCAAGATTAATGTAATATTTAAATACAGATAATCCTTTTAGAAAGTAATTAACACTCATCAGTGGATAAAAGCTGAGATTCCTTGTTAAAACTGGAATAGCAACAGGACGTTAGCATTTACTTAACATTCAGAATAAAGAACTTCCTTAACAGTGACTTTCTCTAATTTAACATACTTAAGAACCATGTCATACATTTTTCTGCATCATTACCTAACACTGTGGTACTGTGGTACCTGGAGCATATGGATTAATCAATAAAAGTTCATTAAATATTTAAGTTCCATGGGAATATCGGTTTTATGAAGACTATCTCCTTAACCAATATTTTCAGATAAATCAGTGCTTTCTTCCAGCACTGTGGGCTAAACCTGAGTTTTCCTTTCCTTTTTTCTAATCACATCACTTCTGCCTTTACTTTGTTGGCTCATCTGCTGTTTAACACCCATTGTGGTTATTTGGAACAGGACAGTTTGGGGATGTATTTGCCCAGTTCAGCTGTGGACAAGCATTGCCCCTTCTCAGAGGCTGGAAGCAAAGTATATATATATATAGAGAGAGAGAGAGAGAAAGAGATCTTTCCTCCACACTATGCCCTTCCTTTCTCTGCAGTTCAATTTGAAACTTTCTTCCTCCAATTCTCAGCTTGTTCAAAAAAAAGACAACCTCATTGAGAAATAATTAACAAAAACCAAGTAATGTCCTTCCAGCAGAAATTCCAATCCATGATTTTTATAAGGTGTTTATTTTATTAAAGGTATTGAAAAGTAAAGAGTTCCATTTGCTAAGGATCTGTATACTCATTTGTTATCATATGGTAAAACCTCTATATTATTCTATAAATCTTATGTATGTCTTCCTCAGGGGAGATTTTCATAAAAAGGAAGTTTTTATCAAAAAATTATTTGACGATCTATATACTAACAGAAATGAAATATTGCTTTATATGACATGTGCAAAGAAATAATTCAAATACAATGGATATGTTATGTAAACAAAGAGCTCTGATTCCAGTGAGTGCATAGTAAAAAAAAAAAGGAAATAAAAGAAAGATGCAGTGTGGATAATTAGTTCCCATATGTAGATTTTATATTACTGCATCAGACACATCTTCACCTCTGGCCCACAGCTTCACATTCTCTTGTTGCACCCTTTATTCCAGTTGCTGCTATGATGACTACTCTTTATAGACTCCAGCAGAGATGGTCAATGGGTAGTACCCCTGAGAACTCTTAGTCTTTATGTGTATTTCTAGCATATGGCTCTCCTTTACTTGAAACGAAGGCTATGACTTGGTCACCTTGGACCCCACGTAACAGTGGACCTTCAAGCAAAGAAAGGAGTGACTTAACTGGCAGAGGTGATTGAGCTGGGCCAGAATGAGGAGATTGGGCTGCTGTTGATTATTGAGGGCAGGGAGATGTATGTCCGGAACTAAGGGGACTGAATGGAATGGCGTTGGTACGTCTGTGCTCAGGCTTCATGGTGAATGGGAAACTGCAGAATCAATGCAGGGTCAAGAGAAAGGTAACTAAGGACCCCGATCTCTCGGAGATAAATGTCTGGGTCACTACACCGAGCAAGCAACCAGCTGAAACCGTGGCTGAGGATGGGTTGGAGGAACGGGTGAGTAACATCCATCACTGTCTGGGATGCAGCCTTGAAAGTTGACATTATAGTTATTTCCACAAATCATTTGTATTGAACCTTTGCAGAGAGGGCTTGCAAGCACCATGAACATGACTTAATGACAGACTGGACCTGAGGGAAAGCATGACCGTGTCTCAGTCCTTCAAGGGGTAGACTGTATCACCCCGACATCTCATGTAGACCCCTTTACATCCTATGGCGCCACCTGTTACTCCAGCCACTGCTGTGGTAACTGATTTCCCTGAGGCTTTGAAGAGCTATTCACAGATGCAACATCTGCCACCGTCCTCCTGCCTTTCCCCTGAGGGTTGCCTGGTGCTGCAGAGCAGGGTTATTCTCAGAACCCTTCCTGACCTCGTGTGTGAACATGCCAGACACTGGTAAGGTCTCTGTCTGCTCACGGAGCCCACTGACCAAGGGGGGATGAGAATCAATTTCATCCTATGTACCTCTGGGGAGAAAGATTTGCAGTATATTTCATAGGGCTCCTCAAAATTCCCATGGGACTGAACACCCGTCCCACACAACTATGGTCAGCTTCATGACTCATCTTCATGCAGCTTTTCCTGGCTCTACATAAGCTCCAAGGGTCCACATAACCAAATGGTTGAACTAAGAAAGCCTTTGTCTCAGGCTCTGCTTTATGGGGAACCCAGGCCAAGAACCCAAAATGCACAAATATGCAAAAATTTCACACTAATTTCCCCAAAATGGTATTATAATAATTAAAAATTGTCATAGTTGTCGGTGATCTCTCGACGTCCCCCTTCCCAGAATACTGGCTTCCAGGTGTTTCATGCTCAGCACACATCGGACATGGAGTGGGCACTTGACAAACCGTTCTTAATGAATGAATAGCTGAATAATGTAAATTATTAAGCACTATATAATAGGATTCTATATGAATAAAATTATCTCCATCTCCCCCTTTCTTGCTGGTCTTTATGATACCAATATAATCGTTTATACTTAACTATGGAATTTCACACTATGAAATGTGAAGTGTGTTTTCCAGTGAATTATACCCCACGTCTGTGATCTTGTAGGGTGGTCCCTCCCACAAAGGTTCTGCGTGACTTGCCTGGGGAAAAGGGATATTAGCAAATATGATGAAACTTTGGCATCTGAGTAGCTGCTGGGCTAGCTGGCTAGAGGCACATGGCCCAGCTGAGGGAAAGACTAACCGTGGGACTTGTGTGGCACGCCACCACAGAGTCTCCAGTCCCAGGTGAGATGCTGTTTGACGGCAGCTGCGTAAATTATGCGAGGAGAGACTAGCAAAGGAATATTCAGCAGACCCTGCCCCAGATTGCTAACCCAGGAGAGTCATGGCAAATCAAATGGTTGTTGTTTTGAGCCACTAATTTTTAGGGAGGTTTGTTAGGTTGCAATAGGTAACTGACACAGGTGATTCACTCACAGACATCTTTTATTGGCTTCGATTATTTTTCTAAAATGAGATCATATCTTATTATATACAAACCAATTTATTCAATCATTGCTTATTAAAGGTCTGTCTTTACTTTGTGTGCAGATTTTGCTACTACCACCATGCAGAATAAATGTCACTGAAGTTCTGATTTCTAATAGGCTGATTTCCAGAGTGAAGAGTTAGGGCTTACGTCATTAGACACAGAAGGCATCGTGCCTAGGGCCATAAGACTTTTAGGGACCCAAGATTTCAATCTTAATTTTAGAATTAGAGTAAAAAGTGAATATGATAATAATAAATCCAGCCTGATTTATATTTATCTTTACACCAATGCAGTCATAAAAGATTACACACACACACACATACATATATGCACCATATATATATAACTTTTTAGTGGAGACAAGCTCACAAGAGCAAAAGTTCCTAGGGCCTCATAAAAGTCATTCTGTGGCCTCAGAAAGAGGACTTGCATTTTTTATTTGAATAGATATTTCAAGATTTCTTTCTGAAAGCCTGTCACAATTGCTATTTTTGTCAGAAATGGATGGATGAAAGCACCTTTTTAATTCACCCTCACGAACGGTAGTTATTATGACCCGTAACTTTTTGCGATTCTGATGGATGTGAGGTGGTAGATTATTGCTACTGAATTTGCATTTCTTTCTCTACTAAGAAAGCTGAATTTTTTTCTGTAAGTTTACTGGCCATTTGGATGTGCACATCTGCAGACTGCTGAGTCATCATGTTTTTGCAGACTTTCTATTTCTAAGAACAGTTTATATCTGCCATAAATGTTGTCAACATTATTTGTCAATTTATTATTTATAGAACAGCATTACATTTACCAAACAGAGGTGCTGGATTTTACTATGTCTTTGTCTGCCTTAGGTAAGAGATCACCTCACCTCATTTGATTATGCAGTCTTCTAAATTTTCAACTATCCTTAAAAGACTTACATTTAATTTACTCCCTCTACAATAAGCATTCCATGACATGAAGAATGTGTAGACATTCTTTTTGTTTTTAAACTTTAAATAAATAATAGTCATCATCATTTACAATTGTAAACCTGAGAAATAAAAAGATACATATTCCAGCCTCTCTGGAATCATTTCCTAGTATAAAAAGAGGGGACTGATTTAAATAAGGAGTTTTCAAACTGGATCCCATGGAACCTTGAGGCTTAGAGTAGATCTTCGGAGATTTATAAAAATGAGAGGGGTGTTCCCAAGCAGTGAAGGCTTAAGCTTCATCCAAATCCCGTGACGTACTAGATTTTTCTAATGTATCAAGATAATGGGTATGATTTTATTTGAGGGAGAGGAAATGTTTTGAGAATAAAAATAAAAACTCTGGATTAGATCATCTGCATGTTCTGTTTTATTATGATTGTTCAACAGAGGGAAGAGACAGTAAAAGAGGAGAAGAGAAAAGTGGGAAAAACTTGCATATTAATTTTCAAAACAATAGTATGAGATAAGTACCATTATCTGTAGGGGAAAATCCAGGTTTTCTGAATTTAATGCCATTTGGGAAATTATCTTCAAGCGAAAAAGAATGTTCCGACACAAATAAAAAATGTAGGTATAAAAATGGGTGGTGGAATGCACTTGAAAATCATTCCTATACTAGTTGCAAGGCAATATGCCACAATATACAGAAATGGCTTCAGACCACACAGCGTCACCAAACACAAATCTAATATCTACCATCACTCAGCTGCCCCTCAGCTAGAGGCCAAGTCTTTCAAGTTACTTTAAAGCTCTAAAGAGGTGACAGAGGAAAGTTGCAGTGCAAAGGGACACAGGTCTTAGCTCGTTGCAGCTAAGACATCTTATTTTTGTAAATGTTACATAAACATCTGACCATGTGGACACATCTACCACTACATGGGCCCTGATGCTTGAGCTCTATCTGCTTCCCTGCTCATTTCTTCTGATCATTCTCTGTTCACAAGCAAAGGGACTCAGGCTCAGAAGTAATTTGCCAAAGTCACACAGCTAGCTGTGTTTCCTTGTTTACGTTTGAACAATACAGTGGTCTTCCTTAACAAAGTGTTTATTTGAAAACAGACGAAGAAGAAAGAAGTAAAATGGTGAAGTGTGTGGAAGCAGCACCCAAATGATAAACTAGAGTTTAGATGAATAGTCTCTTACAGGGTTGGGCTGCAGCTATTGTGCCTGGGAATTCTAATTAGACATCCCTGCTGTGATAAGGCTATTTTGAGAATTAAGATATCAGTGGAGAAACACTTTGGAGTCATCTTTTCACTCTTAGAATTTCAAGACACATATGGACCTGAACTACCTGAAATTCTGAAAAAGTTTCATGAGGCGATGCCGTGTGGCTGGTTCTCGATCACAGGCATGTCTGTTATCTGGACTAAAACTGTATTATACTGTGTGATTTTCCTATTACTCAATCAGTTTCTGGATCTTTTCATCCACCATGGCAAATACAAAGTGTCTAGCAGTGTTGTATTTCTTTTCTCTTGGTGACCATAAAAAGGCCAAACTCATTTTATTCATTAAACACAGTAGATGATCTAATGCGCACTCACAAATCAATTCAAGGTGGGAGGTGGGGAGACGAGGGAGCAGGGAGAGGAGAGGAGGGAGAGTGCTGGGGGGTAATGTTGTATGTCACACCTTAACAAACAAGAGGGACTTTACCTAACAAATGCAAACAGTGTAAGCTATCCCTCAATGAACCGGGAACAATAAAAGTTTTAAAAAGGAAGATTCTTGTAAATAGTTCTACCCACTCCAAGATGAAATAAGAATGTATTGAGTGTATCCAAAGTTTTGAATAATTCATGTTCTGCTCACCTTCCCTTACTAGGTACAACTGAAAACCGTCCATATTGATTTCTTGCCCAAAAGACAGTGAAGCATTGTTTTTCTGACATCATTTGGGAATGAGTCTTTCATAGACCCATTGAATTTTAGAGCTTGGGAAGACTTTGGAGATCATCTAATCCATCTCCCTCAATGTGAATCATTATAATAATTCTAACAGCAACAATAACAACAGCTGTTTGAGCTCTTACTATGTGTCACAGCCTATGCTGAGTGTTTTGCAAGCGTTGTGCCATCTGTTTTTCATAGCAATCCTATGAGGCAGGTATTATTCTTTCCATTTTTAAAGATGGAAAGCGAGGCTTACAGATAGATATTGAAGTAGCAGAAGTCTAAATGACCCAAAAGTAGTGGAATAGGACTAGATTTGAGCCTATAGCCCCCGTTCTTCTCCACTGTCTTATACTAAGAGTCAAAGGCTTCATACGCTTACTCCCCGAAAGCCATTCACTTCATTAGTGTTACCAGATCAGAAGTAGGGTCTTCTGACTGTCTCCATATTCCCCCTTCGTTATACAGATTCTAATTTAAGTGTATGTCTTTAACATAAATGGAATGTTTTTTTGTTATATGCACTAAAACTCATTTTAAGCATCCTTAGTGAAAATTATCCTAAAAGTTCTTGTAGCTTTCTGCCTCCTTAATCATACTACATTGAGTATAATTGCCATTTATTGCAAACTCAGGTTTTATAATTACCTACATCAATCATTGGATTCGGCTGTGCCAAAATGACACCTTCACTAAGTGACTCCAGAAAACTTTGGGCTTGTTGATTTCTCTTTCTATCAGCAGAAAATCCTTACTATGCATTGCTACTTAGGATGTCATGTTCCTTGTGTGCAAATTCTAACTCCACTTCTTGTGTCCTGACACACAGAAATTATGAACTACTCTTTAGATCTCTCATGGGTTAGGAAGCAACATAAGCAGGTTTTATTTAAATTAGGTGTTTGAAAAAGAAAACAAATCTGACCTCTAGGTTTAGAGCTGACTTTCTTTGAGGGTATTAAGCAGAGTTCTGAAGGACAAAGTGGAGGCAGCCAGAGGGGCAGAAAGAGCAGGAAATCCGAAGGCTGAGAAATCAGGGTGTGGTGCTCTTGGCGGGGTGAGGGACCTAAAAGACATCTGGGGTGACTACAGTCTAGATTTCAAAAGGAACAAGTTGGAGGAGATGAGACTAGAGACAATCAGGGACCAGATGTTCAAAGAACTGGAGCTTTAACTGAAGGACTTTTATTTTGTCTGAAATTAGCAAGGAACACATGAAGGCAGTGAAAGAAGCAGGAAGAGATGATCACATTTTATTAAAATTTCCTTTGGTTGTGATCCGAGTCTGGACGTGAGACAGCTAACAGTTGGAGTCAGGAAGAGCAGTTATAAGGCCATCACATGGTTTTGAAATATGATCCTCTCAGTAGAAATTAGCATCCTCATCTCTGTAATGGGAAGGAACCAGTAGGCAATCCCTAAAACCCTTTCCAGCTCTAAAACTCTTATCATTCTATTATTCCTTGAGTTATTATTATTCCCTAACCATGATTCATGATGTACAAAAAAAAAATAAAGACTTTTTGACTTGGTTTAGGGATCTAAGTATCTACTTGATTGTGGCTGAAAGTTGACATTATCACCACATTGGAGTCATTAAGCAATCCTAGTTTGCTTTATGATGACGGGGTTAAAACATAACTCTGAAGATGACAGGGGAATGGCCAAAAAACACATGAAATATGCTCATCATCTCTAATCGTCAGAGAAATGCAAATCAAAACCACCCTGAGTGCCCCAAGACATCTATCACCTAACCCCAGGGAGAATAGACCAAATCACAAAATCCTAAAACTGCAGATGCTGGTGTGGATGTGGAGAGATAGGAACACTTATGCACTACTCGTGGAACTTAAAACTAATACAACCTCTATAGAAAGAAGTAATGGAGAATTCTCCAAGAATTAAAAGTTGACCTTCCATTTGATCCCATAATACCACTACTAGGCATCTACCCAGATCAAAAAAAAAAATCATTTTGCCACAAGGAAATTTACACTAGAAGGTTTATTGCAGTTCAATTCACAATTGCCAAGATATGGAAGCAACTCAAGTGCCCATCAAAGGATTAACAAACCCATGAAAGAATTAACAAACTGTGGTATAAGTATCCTTATTCAGCCATAAGAAAAGATGGAGATATTACATCTTTTGTGTTTACCTAGATGGAGTTGAAACATATTCTTCTTGGTAAAGTATTTCGAGAATAGAAAAAAATTATCCAGTGTACTCAATACTAATATGAAACCATGTATAAGCAACTATATACCTACATGAAAGAAAAACACAAGTATATTCTAGCAAGCAGGATGGGTGAAGAGGGAAATGGAAGGGGGAAGGAGGGAGGGTTATTGGCACGTTCTCACGTAAGGTGCATGATGTGAGGGTGTTCAGCACATCCCCTGGATGAAGGGCTCATCTACAGCTTGAATTTTACCTTAGAAATGAAAATAATACAACCTAAACATTTGTACCCTCATATTAATCTGAAACAAAAAATGTAAGATGAAAATAAATTTAAAAAAACACAGCTCAGCTTTTAAAAATTACTTGTGAGTGGATAGTACTTGTGAGTGGATAGTATCATTGCAAACACCTAGACTCTGACGCCAGAATATTTTGATTCTGGCTGATTCTCCTATGTGTGTGCTCTGTGAGCTTCAGAACACTTAGCTTTTACTGGTTCACTTCCCTTATCTGCAGAATGGGAGCAGAAAGATTGCCTGTATTGTAGAGTTTTGCAAGAAATGAACATTTAGAGAGGCTTGCACTCGTTGAGTTTTGTGTAAGTACTAGTTAGCTATTATTATGCTATTCTCTTCCCAAGGACCATTACTCTGGAAATGAAAAACATATGTACTAAAGATGAATGGAAATTTAGCCTACATTTCTGAGGTGTATTTCGTTATTTAAAAATATTTAAGAAACATATTGACTTATTAATTCAGACCTAATTAATAAACATTCTTGGAAGTAACAGCCTAGCTAAACTACAGTCCACATAAAACCCCAAGTTGGTACCATTTAGCCTGTGTGTAATCAGGTCTATTGACACAGCTCATTATCGCAGAAGAAAACAGAGTTTCACGGGGCACTAATGACTCAAAAATTCTTTCTAATACTGAACTGAAATGAGACCCTCTGGAACATTATCACTAGAGGTTCTAATTCTTCCTTTTGATTACCCAGAATAAGCCAAATACTGCTTTCATACAATATGTTTTATTTTTAAAGTAATTGTATAATTCTTTGAAATTAGCTTAAAATTTAATCCTTATCAAAATGTAAGTAGTTCTTAAATGCTTCAAATATCAGTTTGCTTGCAAAGTATTTCACCATATCCTCTCATTGCCCCAAATACCATTGCAAGGCATTCCTCCAAGGTTGGCATATTTTCCTCTGGAACAATGATTTTCTTCTTCCCATATTAATAGCTCAATCCCCATAAATCTTTAAGTAGCTATTCACTCAATTCTTTATTATCTTCCATAGAGATAAGAGATGTGATAAGCCAATTTACAACATGGTATGAATATCTGCAGACAACTTTTCTTGGGCATTTTATAAAAGGGTATGTTTGTAAGGCAAAGCACTCTTGTTGGCCACTAGCAAAATGTAGATGAGGTGGCCCACAGAAGAAGGGGAATAATTATGGATGAGTGGCTTCCATCCCACCCCATGGCATACTTTTAAGACATTCTGCAAGAGCCTCCGTGTTAGGGACTCAATACTGTTAAGACTTGTCTAAGGCTGAAAGTTGTGGGAGAGCAGAGAAAGCTGGAGAGGATTATTTCCCAAATGGGAAAAAAAAAGTCCAAGGTCATCGTCCATTATCAATTCATCTGATGAAAGGAAGACATATTTATAGAAGGCAATTAATGGAGAAAAAAATACATTCTCTCCTTTAACAATACAACCTTTAGTGGCCCAAACTAAGTAGAACAAAAGAGTTAAAATGTCCAGAAAAACTGACTTAAATTTAGTTAAAACTGACTTGTTTAGTTAGTCAACTAACAAAGTTAGTTATCAAGTCTTTTAGTTGAGGATTACTAAATTTTTCACTCTGTTTTCCCTAGAGGACAACCAAATTACAGGTTTGTTTACTAAAATTTTGACAATAAGTAGGCAATTTCTTTTTCATGAACTTTTTAATAGGGCTACTCTTACTCTAGGGAACAACTTGAAACAGACTGAAAAAGTGAGCCCTTCAAATAATTGCAACATATACAAAAAATTTTCATTCATCAACAACCACATTTTTTCTTCAACATTATAAAACTATGGCTTGACCTTTATGCTGTCTTGATTTTAATTTTGATTCTGATACTGATCATTGCTTAGTCACTTAAATTTGAGTCTTGTCTTAAATTTGACTTGCATCATTTTGAGGCATTGCTTATTATAAGATTCTGTAGAACTATTCTATAGTTCATGCAAATATTTGTCCAGGAAGTCAGAATCAAAGAATAACCATTAAATAACTCTCCTGGGAGACTTATAGGGGTCCACAAATAAACTTTTTGAAATTTGTGTCAGAAAAATGATGAGTAAAAATAATAAATTCAAGGAATATTTTGTTAGCATCTAACGGTCTTAGGTACTGTGAAGAAAAATGCACTAAAGTTAAAAATAGCCCATCCTTTCAGCCCATTTTACATATTATCCAATTGCCGAGTCAAAGTAGGAACACCTAACACAGTACAAAATTGTATAACATGGATTTCTGCTGTCCTGGAAAACTGAAAGTGTATTATAAAAGATGCTCATGCTTTTGTAAAACAGTTTAGGTTTTTAATTTTTATTTTCAATAGAATGAAAACTCTGCATGATTAGATTATCTCCTCTATAGTTAAGTAATGCTTGCACTGTGTTTGCATTGGAGGTGACTGTAGTGAGAAGTGACAACAACTTTTACAGACTCATTTGTGAAATGACAGAGGTGGCTTTCATAGATAAATAAGGGCCCATTATAACATATTGCTTCATGGTAGTCAGTACCATATTTATACTGACAACAGATACACTGCTATAGGAAAGCATGTGGTACATCAATATTGAGCATTTGGAATTAATTAGTTCTTTTTCCATTGGGTTTGAATTCAATTTATAAGTCTGTTTTCTTTTATGAGAAAGTGTAACTATCTCAAAACTTTCTTCATGACCCTAATCATAAAAGATACCCCCAAATCAAGAAACATAAAAGCCATGCGACAGAAACAAATGAAACCCTGCCAGCAACACTGATAAACCAAACAACTTGAAACTTACACAGATGACTCAGAATGGATGCTGTCCAACTATGTTTCTTGGAAGTGAAATAATGGACCATAACATAGTCTGTCTCAAAACTTTTGTAAGAGCTTGAAACATAAAGATTTACTCATAGCCTTATACTTATGAATGCTAAAGTAATAGAATAACCAAAATAACTTAATTCACTGATGAATGTGTATGTGAGTGGGGTGTGTGTATTTTTAAATGTACTTATTTGTAAAAATAGCAGAGAGTGTGAAAGTCTGGGACTTCCTATGAGGAAGGCGCTAGCTGTGTTTATTGTGTCCAAGGTTGGACTAGGTGCTAAAAACTGTGTATTGTGAAAGTCAAACAAAGGAGACATCATGTGCTCTGCGTGTGTAGTGGAAAAAGCAGGCAGGGACCTAGCTGGATATTAATAAAGGGTTGGATTTACAAAGGTCAGAGGGAGGAGTGTGTATTCTTGGATGTGTGGACAGAGAGCTGGCATGTAAGTGGAATTATTATAGAACTTTAGGGTCAACATCTATGCAGGTCCCCTTCACCTAGGGTTGGACACTAACCACATTTTCTGGGCCTGGGCAGGCTCATAAACCAGTTTGATTAATGTTCCATCTAAGCTGCCACTCCTGGGGAGGGGCAGAACGCCCCAAACAAGACCACAATCCTACACAATGGCAGTGTTAAAATTAAATTCTGCCCACAGGCCCCTAGCAGTGACAGTTATAACATATTTTAGATACATGTTTCATTTCCCCAAACCCCCTGCCCACAGGGAAAGAGAAGCTGCATGCAAACTCCTAGGCAGACGGCCAGAACCGGCAGCCCACCCAGGACCCCGTCTGCTGGGCTGGAGGCTTTGTTTACCTTCTCCTTTTATCTATCAATAAAATCTGTCCTGTTGCTTACAGGCAGTGGTCCATGAATTCATATTTAGATTTCCAGAGACCAAGGACCTGGCAGGGATATTCCAGAACGACAGGGTGAGAGGGGAGGCTCTATGTCTAGGAATAGATTAAACAGGTTGTAGAGGGTGAGAAGGGACACAGAGAAAGGGGCTTCAAGAGGGGTGGGAGGGAAACCAGGCCGTAGAACAAGGAAGTCTGGAGGCCCGTGAGAACGTGGGTGTGAAGTAACCTAGGTAACCAGGGGCCAATAGAAAAAGACAATAGATGACCAATAGGAGAGGGCAGTATTGCCTGGCAGCGCAGAGAGGCCAATCAGGGACTGGCAACCGATTTAAAAACCGAAAGAGGCATTTGCATCCCTGCAAGGCTTTTGTATCTTCACCTCTCTCACCTCCACTCCTTCATGAGAGGGACCCACTTTTAAGTGCCCCAAACTTTCTTTTTTTTTTTTCTTAAATGAAAGTTTTCTTTGTTATACTGACACTTGCGCAGGTTGCTTTGCTTTCTGTTCACTGTACCGGTTTTATGTTCAGTTTCTACTCACTTTTGCTTTAGACTCCGCCTTCCTTGGTTAATGTTTCTGCTCAGCCAAGTAGTGGAGCCAGGTCACCTGAGTTTGGGGAAGCGGGACCACGCCCCCCAACCAGAGGCTGTGTTCAAGGCCTGGGGGTTTAAGAAGTTGCAGGATTCAAAAAAGGAAAGTAATGGGATCGGGTGGTGGTTTACAGCCGAGAGGGAGATGAAGTGGAGGGAAGGTGACGGCACAGTGCAGTCTTCTTGCAACAGGGTGAGCACAGGGACCGGGAGGTGACGTCTTATTTTTCTTCGTAAAACGTACCGCTGCCTGGAATGATATTTACTTGTCAATTTCTTGCCTCTCCGACTGGAAAGTTAAGATCCAAGAGAGGAAAGACCCGCATCTACCTGCTCCCCGCTGCATTCTCTGCACCCGGGGTGGTTGATGCCCAGGAAAAGTTTGTTGAAGGAGTAAATGAATGAAAATATCTATGCATTCATATACAGGAAAAGTGATGGGAGAGAAGTTCATAGGAAGAATTGGTTTAAAAGTGCTGGGAAGAGAAAGGTGAAACTTTATTCTAATCTAGCATTTTAGTAAAAAGCAATAATTTTAAAAGATATCTTAGGTAGCTCAGGTCCTGCCTGGCTGAGTCCTATAAATGCTCAGGAGATTTGATCCTTCCCCTACTGGGAGGAGAATGTGTAGTTCTACTTCTGTGTCCTGTCTGATTTTAACCTCCGTGCGAAATGCCTAATCAAGGTGAACGGGACTGCCCCTTGATTCATTAAACGAGAAGATAAAGGAATTTAGAGGATCCGTTTTCTTCATAAGGTCTGTCTTAAAGTCTGTTGCAGTATATGGCAGAGTGGGAAAGCTTTTCTGCTGACTCAGAGTGAATATAAGGTTAGCCTGTTCTCACTATTGTATTTGCATTTCTATTGTTACTTCTCAGGCCACGCCTCCTCCCACCTACAGAAGGTTTTGGGATAAATGGGGACAAAGTCCTACACAGAAAAACAAAGTACCCATGCACATTAAGCTAGTTCAAATATATTTACCTTCATTATACACTAAGATTAGAATTTTAAGGGAATTCATAGGCAAGACTACCAAAGAAATTGATTAATAATTTAAAGGCAATCATCTTGGATTTTTGTAAGTTTTTTTTTCTTTTATTTCTTCTTCACTTTAGAAATGATATAATATTAAAATAAGAAGAAATCTTTGGTTTTCAAGATGATCCTGCCCAGCTTTTCATTTTACAGGTTGATGGCAGGCAGAAGTCTACCAAATAAGTCAAGATTGAAGCTCTGATGAAATTATATTTCAACTCTGTTTTTCAACTATAAATATTTTTCGACTGTCACCTTTCATTTCTAATTTTTAACCAGATGATTTTGACACAGCTGCTGGCCCCCTGTTGTCATCCAATCTTTGTCAAGCTGTGAGATCAGTATTTAACAATCCTCTGGATATTTGCTAAGTGCTAGGCATTGGGGGAGGGGAGTAGAGGTGAGAGGGGGCACTAAAGGAACAGAAAGGAGTCAGGCACCAGACCTCAATTCCTCGAGCCCACTGGAAATTCTGTCACCAAAGTGCTGGTGCCACTTGAGTTTTTGCAAGTGAGGGGAAATACTTGTCCACACTCTGTGTATCTCAAATCTTCAGAAATCCACTTCAGTGTAAGGAGAGATGTAATGGAGAGGCACTTGATACATTTCAAGGTGAGGACAGAAGTGCTAAGCTCTCATCACAAAAATGCTTCATCTTTGTTGTAGGAGTCAGAGGAAATTATCACTTGTTTTTCATGCTTTTTGAAATTTTGAAGCCTAGTTTTTTCCCCACCTAGAAGCAACTTGTTTGTTAAAAAAGTCCTATCTTTAAAATAAAGGTTTAATTTTTATGTAATCCATAGGTTTTGCATACCTGCAAAAGACTCAGGTTTTAGCAGTTTTCTTGGGAGCTGTCAAAAGTGTCAGTAGTGCTATAAAACCATCAGCCTGAAAGTCCCCTTGGTATTCACAATAGTATGATTGGCCTGTCTTGTTTTTTGAAACAGTATTACTGGCTCATTCCTCAGTGACCTAAGGAGGCTTAGACCAGAAGAAATTGAGCTCTGTCTTCCTACTGGATAAAATTCACTTGGTACCATATCAATGGGTTTAAGTAATATTTCCCACTAATATTCAGGCTTATAGGTCCATATCAGGGCTTACCAACCTCAGCCATTGACATTTGTGCTGAAGAACTCTATGTCATGGGGCCGTTGTCCTTCTTTATTATCTTCACTGGCCACTAGATGCCAGTAGCAAACCGCACCCCCACCCAGCCCAGATGCGGCAATAACGCAGGTCTCCTGGATGTAGAATCACCCCAGGCTGAGAACTACTAACCTATATGATGCTTGTAAATCAGGGTGAGTATCTAAACTGACACGGATTTGTACAACTCTGAGAGTCAGAAAGGTAAAGGCAATACTGCTCTCCTGAAACCACCAAACATACCAAGCCCAAAGCTCACCAACTTAAGAGCTTGTCAAGGTCTCTGAGCCTTTGATTCTTCATCTGTGGGTGATGGTTAAAAATGAAATGGTATAGTGCTCCTTCTATTAGTGTCAGTAAACTAGGATTAACAGTTAACTCATTCCACACTTAGTGTTTCCACAGTGCCAACTGTTAGTTTTAGTACAAAACTTGAAGGCGGCAGAACCAGAATCACCGCTAGGACTTCTTTCTCCAGTTGAGTCGTGCCCTGCCGGTCTGGTATCACTGAGGGGAGGGGATAAAGGAGATGTATTTTTTTTAAAAATAAACCTTATTCCTCTAAGCAAGAAACTTTTTTTTTTTTTTTTTTTTTTTTTTGAGACAGAGCCTCAAGCTGTCACCCTGGGTAGAGTGCTGTGGCATCACAGCTTACAGCAACCTCCAATTTCTGGGCTCAAGCGAGTCTCCCGCCTCTGCCTCCCAAGTAGCTGAGACTGCAGCTCTCCACAACGCCCGGCCATTTTTTGGTTGCAGCCGTCATTGTTGTTTGGCGGGCCCAGGCTGGATTCGAACCTGCCAGCTCAGGTGTACGTGGCTGGCGCCTTAGCGCATTGAGCCACAGGCACCGAGCCTCTAAGCGAGAAACTTAAAAAGCATTATCTCCATTTTGCTTGTTAGTTGACTTTAAAAGATTTAATTCAATTTTATAAATACAGGTATATTATTTTTATTTTTATTTCTCCAACACGAAAGATGGTACATGATTCAATGACTACTTGT
>CAUYRH010096259.1:0-12961 GCA_963574655.1 Perodicticus potto
CTGAACTAACATGGATAATAAGGATCAAATATGTCACTCCAAGAATTTGTAGCCTTCTTCAGAATCAACTTATTTCTGACATGAACTTTAGATAATTGCTTTCACTACTCTAGAGCAAAATCATGGGTGTGATTAACCTAACTAATTATTCTAAATTAATTTGAGAGTCTCCGCTAGTCTTTATATATATATATATATATATATATTTTTTTTTTTTTTTTTTTTTGAGACAGAGTCTCACTTTATCGCCCCTCGGTAGAGTGCTGTGGCATCACACAGCTCACAGCAACCTCCAACTCCTGGGCTTAAGTGATTCTCTTGCCTCAGCCTCCCGAGTGGCTGGGATGACAGGCGCCCGCCACAATGCCCCGGGGAATATTTTTTTGTTGTTGTTGTTTTGCAGTTTGGCCCAGGCTGGGTTTGAACCCACCACCTTTGGTATATGGGGCTGGTGCCCTACTGGCTGAGCCACAGGCGCCACCCCACAAAAATTATTTTTAAAAGTCTAAATATTCCTGGGTTGAGGTTGGCAACTTGCAGCCAACACTGCGTGGACATTTACAGTTAGAAAGCATTTCAACAGACACTTTGCTTTAATTCATTGGCATCGGGATTTTACCTATAATTTAAATGTTTATTAATATGATGACAGATCCTAAACAAAGATTCTTAATAAATACTAACACCAGGAGAGAGAGATTGAGTATGGGATTAACAAAAAAAAAAAAATGCTATGCACACCCAACTTACAACACGATTTTACAGCAAGGCAACTATCTGGCAGAAAAAAAAATTTCATTGTAAGTAATCATTTGTCACCAATCACCAGCATATTATGTAAATATCAATATGTACCAAAATAGATGTGTAAACCTTTTATAATTGTCACAAGAAAATTATAGACCAATTTCACTTACAGGTATTGAAAGTGAGAATGAGAGTGCAAAAACTCAATGAGAATTTAGCAAATTAAATGAAACCCCCCAAAATGGATATCAGCAGCCTCTAGGAGCTGAGAGCAGCATTTGACGGCCAACAAGGGAAATGCAGACCTCAGTCCTACAATCGCAAGGAACTGAATTAAAACTGAAAAGAGGCTGCAAATGGAGCTTCCCCAGAGGTGCCTGTGAAAATCACCCTGACTGACATCTTAATTTAGCCTTTGAGAACAAAGTTCCCAGTCACTGTGCCTGGATTTCCGATCTATTAAACTATGTACTAATAAATTGGTGTTGTGATAATTTGTGAAATGGCCATTGAAAGTGGATGCAAAAGACCCAGAAGTAGATCCACATTCAAATGGGAATATAATAGATGGCAAAAATGGAATTTCAATTTAGTGGGAAAATGATAATTTGTTTAATTAATAACTCTGGAATATACATGTATATGTGATCATTCATCTTGAAATTTAACAAAACTCAATTTCTACTTTATACCACATTAAAAATAAACTCCAGCTAGATGAAAAATTTAAATGTAAAAATTAAAGTAAATTTTTATATATATTTGCATACATATAGTAAAATTACTAGAAGAAAATTTAGAATAACAATTATTATTATTATTGTTGGGCAAAACTTTCTGAAGTAACAGAAAAGTTATAAAACACAAGAAATAATTTAACAATATATCAATTGCTATCTTTTACATCCATCTTAGATAGCAAACGTCATAAAATTAAAAGATAATTGCAGTCCACGACGACTTAGGTAATTTTTCAGTATTCCTAAGATACAAAGTATTCATAAAATTTTCAGAAGAGGCTAAAAAATACACAAGGACATTCAACCTCAATAGTCACCAGAGGGTTTCAAGTGAAAGTTATCATGAAGATCCTGATTTTATTCATTCAACTGATAAAAATTAAAATGAGTAATTACAGTCGTGCTGATGAGGGCATGGAGAAATAAACCTTCTGGCAATGGAAATATGAATTGTTATGTTTTCTCAAAGAAAACTGACAATATCTATTCAAATAAAAAGTACAAATAACAATTGACACAGTAAACACACCTCAGGGACTCCTGACCTATGAGGACTGCCTGGAAAGCCAGCCATTGTTAATACTATATGTTATATTACACGCTGGATACTTCCCAGGCAGCCTTTGTATAATCATAGACATATAGACATATATACAAAAATATATATTATAGCCCAGAGTGTAAATATCTACATTATGGAATATCATGTGTATATTAAAAATGCCATATTTTGGCTGGGTGCAGTGGCTCATGCCTATAATCTCAGCCCTTTGTAAGGCCAAGGTGGGAGAACTGCTTGAGACCAGCAGTTCAAGACCAGCCTTTACAAAAAAATAATAGTAATTGGCCAGGTCTGGTGGAACACGCCTCTAGTTCTACCTACTCAGGAGGCTGAGGCAGGAGGATGACTTGTGTGCTGGAGTTCGAGGCTGCAGTAAGCTAAGATGGCACCACTATACCCCAGCCTGGGTGATGAAGCAAGGACCCATGTCTTCAAAAATGAAAATAAAAATACTGAACCTCAGAGTCAAAGCACTCTATAATAGACATACTCTTATCTGACAATGTGAATGTTACTTTCTTTGCATTATTATTATTATTATTTTTGCTTAATATTGAAAAAAATAGGCACACCTCTCTCCATTGACCTGGACTGATGACTATTATGTATTATAAATTATGGGGAAAAAGCAAATGACAGAGAAATATGAATAGAATGACTGAACTTTTAACTGAAGGAGAAATGAAAATGAACGCTCTGCATGCAAAAGTTGAGAGAACAACTTAGAGACAGTTTAAGTTTCACTTTGGTTTACCACCTAATAGGCAACCGAGGTTTGCAAAGATAGACACAACATCTGGGAGACGCAGGGTGGACCCAGCTCCCACCAGCTCTCTAGTTCCTCAGAGCGATACGGCATTTGGTAGTTTTACCAAGTGTGATGAGTGAGGAGCCTACAAGGTCAGAAGAGCAAGAACACGAACCCACTGCCTTTTCAAATTTAGGCTCCAAGAGGGGCCACTTCAGCATACAAGGGTCTACCAATTACTAGTCAAGGAACTCTTAACACACCACCATTTCGTACATCTATTTTCTATTTCTTACTGCTTTTGTGGTTCTACAGCTGACCTACCAAGGCCTGCCTACCTCACTTACTGACACAAACTGGGCTGGCTCTTCACATATTTTCATACATTCGTGAGAACACGGGGCATGCATTTACAAGAGGATGCGTGTGGAAGACTTCACACCAAGCAAGTCGGGGATAAAATGGGAACAGAGGAAATTAACTTTCTTTCCTTTGTTAGGATGAGCATGTATTGATTTATAATTTCTAAAAATTATGTTAAAGTTTTCTAAGAAAGAAGTTGCAATTAATTTCATACAACACTATCAAACAGTCTGATACTGCCCATACAGGCCTATATGATGTTGGATTTTAATTTTCCCATCCAATACTCCTTTTACTCATTTATACAAATGATAAAACATATAATTAACCTGCTAAAATCTATAAACTATCATATAATTAACCTGCTAAAATCTATAAACTATCAATTTTAGGTATGAAACCAATTAGGATTAGAATTAAAGAAATATGAACAAAGCATTGCTCCGTATAAAAATATACTAACACTTCTATAATGATTACTATTGATAAAATACTTCTCATATGTTGTTTAATTTTCACAAAATGATGTTGAGTTTCACTTCCATTTTTCAGAGGTAGAAACAAAGTTCAAAGAAGGTTTTACAAATTTTCTCAAAGCATATAATCATTGACTCCAAAGTCATGCCTTTCTAACTATACCATGCTTTTTGTATGTCAAATTTTAAATAATCAAATATAATCATTTAAGACTACATTATTTCTAATAATAGTTTCTTTTTCCCAGAAGATATCAAAAACTAAAATCCTTCACTAACAGAGTGTACCTAAAATATATCACACCAAGTTTCTGATTATACACAAATACACCAAAAGCAGCCTTACTTCTCACAGACCCCGTTTTCCTTAATGAATGAGTAATGCAAAGGTTGTAGCGGGAAATACTGCCAAAGGTAAATACAGGATAATGAATTCTCTTGGGCCTAGTTAGTATTTAAAATGGCTGAGGTCATCACCAGTCAACAAACAACTTAAGAAATACACACGAGTTCACTTGTCTAAGAGAAAAACATTCCTACGTATAGTCATTTCAAGATGCTCTGTGTTTGTTTCCTTCAAACTCAGCAGGTACCAGCGTCTCCTGAACCTTAGCCCCCTGGGTTTCCCTGAACATCTGGGAGGGGGCTCGAAAACCTGTAAGTCTAACAGGTTTTAGACAGTGTGGATACTGCGGGTCCTGGGACTATACTTTGAGAACCACTACTCTATGCTAACCAACTTTACTGCAAAATGTAAAGTCGAAATTAAGAGTATGCAGTTTATTTGATCTTACTCATGTTACTGAGAAGCCAATCTCATTAGGGTGTACAGACTCAGGGTACAGCACAATAGCCTGACAGTGGATATAAGCAGATCCTCACCTCTGAGGCTAGAATTAACTAAATGAAGGTCTAGTTGACAAAAAGAATTGGTGCTACTGTGGCTCAGTAGGTAGGGCGCCGACCCCATAAACCGAGGGTGGCGGGTTCAAACCCAGCCCCAGCCAAACTGCAACAAAAAGAAAATAGCCAGGCCTTGTGACAGGTGCCTGTAGTCCCAGCTACTTGGGAGGCTGAGGCAGGAGAATCGCCTAAGCCCAGGAGTTGGAGGTTGCTGTGAGCTGTGACCCCACGGCACTCTACTGAGGGTGATAAAGTGAGACTCTGTCTCTACAAAAAAAAAAAAAAAAAAAACAGAATTGGTGCTGCAGTCTTATGGATTCATTGCTTCTGCAGATTGGATAGTTACAATTAGTTTCAGTCAATATTTTCAAAAGTTCCCCAAAGAAGAATAATGGGTCCTGGCCTTGATAGATTTATAAACTTCATCTCAACCAAGATGAAAAAACACTGAGGAAAAAAAAAGTTAAGGCTCTCATATGCTCCAAATATTGAAAAGCAGAAAAGTTATCTATTATGGTCGATAAAAAGTACAGAGAAATTTCAAAGCTATAGGTTTCTGAGAGTAAGATGGAAGTCGTTCCCCAGGAGACTCGTATGAATGTCTCCTTGACCTCCGCATCAGAGGCAGCCCTGCCTGAAGCACAGTGAGCCCTGATTAAACGTGGGAGTGCTCCAGTCTCTGTCATCTGTGTCCCACTTGTTCAACATAACCGGTAAGAGGCATGTCACCTCGGGGAGACGGGTGCCTTGTCCTTCAGGTGATGACAACAGCAGTAAGATCCTTGGGTAGCTTCGCTGGTGTCTTTGCAGCACGGGGGCCAAGGTGACCTACGGTACTGCTCCCTTAGTAACTATGAGCCTGCTGTCTACAAAAATGGTTGTTGTTTTTTGTCTTCATCCCTATGTATCTTGAGAAAAGAGTGTTTAAACCAAGATTATTCATTCCCAATTTATTCAGCAAACATGACCTAACAAACTATCACATGCCAACCCTATGGTTGATGCCGGGGAGATGGAAACAGAATTTTGAAACGACAGAATGCATGTTTCTGAGATTTTATTAATCAACATTAAAAACATTAATTTAACAAACCTAAGATCTTAACAATATCTACCATTTATAGAGATATGCCAAGTTCTCTGCAGGAGATAAACACGTATTAACTTTAATCCTTATAACAAAGTCCATATTATTATCCCCACTTAGTGATGAGGAAACTGAGTCTCAGAGTATTTGAAAAGCTCATCCAAGTGACAAAGCTTGGTGAGTGGTTATTCAAGCCTAATGCAAATGTCTCAGATGGAATTAAGCCTTGTAGCTATTAGAGGGCTCTGGTATCAGGCAGAGAGACTTGAACAACTGGCGGAAGCTGGCAGAAGGCACGTGGCTCTTACAACCCAACAAGGAATGTGATGTTTGGGAGTGAATAGCACTAGCCCCCCAAAATTTAATTTAAAATACTTCATTTGAACAAATATGAACAAATAAAGTTAACAAATTTAAACATTTGCATTTATTTATTTTAAAAACTTTCAGTAGATGCAGTCAGTAGAGGACTCTTTATATGTATTTGGAATATGATTCAAAATATGCAAATAAAATTTACTTTTAAATGAATGGTTCACTTTGAAACTGACGCCAATGTCCTCTGACCCCATCTACAAGCAACAGACCAACCATCTTTTCATGGCCCCTCATTCTCCCACAGTCCTTCTTCCTTACTTGGTTTAAGTTATATGCTCAACACCATAATCATTCCTTTGTATGTTCTCTGAACCCTTGAACGCCCCAGCAACTTCTCAGCAAAACCCTGACCCTGATTATATTTATATCAGTTATATCTAAATCTTTATATATTCTGAAAGTTCTAGTACCTTCAAGTTGAAAGTGGCTGGACAGAAACTCATAAGATCCCTGATAAGAATCACTTGAACTTCTCCACCACAACCCACCAGTTGGCCACTCACACTCTCTCAATTTCATACACAACTGTTTCATTAATGGCCAGTATCTCCTTTCTAACTTTCTTTCTGCAGATGACCTTATTTCTATTTTAGAGAGAAAACCAAAGCCATTAAAAGACAACTTCTACAAGTTCCCCCACATAACTGTCCTCCAGCACAGACCTCTCCCCAGAGGCCCAGACTGACTGACTACTAGATGGCCCATTCCAGAAGGTAACAAGGGCAAACGAAGCTTCCCGACCTCTTCCAAACTCGCCTCTTCGACAGATAAGCCGGTCAGTGAGTGAATGGCAGCTCCATCCTTCTAGATGCTTGGCCCAACTTCTGAGTCACTCTTGGGTCCTGTCTTTCTCTCAAGACCCACAGTCAACAAATTCTGTTGACTCTACTTCTCAAATAGACCCAGAATCTCACACTTTTCATCACCTCCGTCACTCTCACTAATCCACCACTCTCAGCTGTCATCCTGACACAACCTAAGTTACAGCCTGTCATTTTCACAATTTAAAACTCTGCAAAGGCTCCGGTATAATCACAGGACAACCATCAGCATCGCGTATGATCTGCCTGCCATCCTTCTCCATGTCTGCTGTATTTTTCTTAGGATTTTCATCTCGCTTTCTAACAATGCATAATTGACTTTTGTATTTTAGCTCTCACCTCTCTCCCTTCTCTATCAGAGTAGAAATTTCCACTTTTTTGTTCACTGATGTAGCCTCAGCCTAGGACGGGACCATAACAGACACAGAGCAGACTTTCAATGAACATATGGGAGAATGAGTAAAACAGCAGCCCTCCGATAGACAGTAAAGGCTGGGATTCGTTTAATAAGCTTATACACACTGGCTCCACATGCAGTTTGATCCACTCAGGCATTTACAGCTTTTACTACGCATGCTAAAATCATCAAAGTCCACATCAAGTTCTAGAGCATGTGACCCTCCAATGGACCCTAACGAGACTGTGTAACAGGAAGATGTAAAAAAAGGAAGTAGGCCATTCCAGTGGCTGAGGCCTGTAATCCCGGCATTTGGGGAGTTGAGGCAAGAGGATCACTGAAGACCAGGAGTTCAAGACCAGCCTGGCAAAATAGTGAGACCCCATTTCTACAAAACATAAAAAAATCAGAGGCATGGTGGTGCACACCTACAGTCCCATCTGAGGCACGAGATTGCTTGAGCCCAGACGTCTGAAGGTGCAGTGAGCAGGCCACTGCCCTACAGCCTGGGTGACAGAGCGAGACGTCATCTCTAACAAAGTAAAAAAAAAGGAAATAAAACAAGTAGAACTTACTTTTAGAAACTGTTCTAAAACTCTCAGGGAGGAAGTTCTTCTAAGTAACCTATGTTTTCAGACAGCTTAAGGTTTATCCTTCTAAATACTGAAACAATTTCATCTGGGATAAAAATCACCATATTAGGTGGTCCCAATATTCCTATATCTGACACAGTGTTTTAAATAAATTTTCTTCTCTGAAAGAATTCAGCACCAACACTCAAAGCACCAAAGTTTGGTACACAGCAATGCCTCCGGGGGCTTCAGAAGCATATCCCTATGATTTTCTTCCTGTAGTTGAAAACTTCCTCATCTTGAATGTTCATGTATGGTCTTATAAGCTTTTCTTATGAGCTTACACACACACACACATACACAGGGTGGACATAAAGTTTGTGTGCAATTTAAAGTAGTTGAACACAGTAAATTGCACACGAACTTTATGGATACTCTGTAAATACAGCCAGATTTCAGAACAGAAAATGGCAAGAGTCTTAAAATATTAAACAATAGATAATAAATATAAGTTCTGAAATGAAACTAGCACACAATTAAGTGTTCATTTTGAAAATCAGAGCCAAAATATCTTTTTAAACCAGCAGAAGAACACAAATTTCCTGGTTAGCTCTATTTACTCATTCACACTTACTAGGGCAAATTCCAGTGTGTGTAACAAGCTGTGTGTGTGTGTGAAACATAGTAAACCCATTGGATTGTACTTCTAAAGATAGGCTTTAAAAGATTATTAGGAAGATAAAAGGGAGTGAACTAAAATTACTTGTCTAACATCTGTTTCTCCCACAAGACCATCTCATTCACTGTTCTAGCCGGTAATTAGAAATGCCTGGCACATAACAAGCCCTCAATGGATATTTTTTAATGAATTAACTAATGTCAATCAGGTTGTTGGTGATCACCTTGCATCCTGCAAGTAAGTACTCTCTAAACAGGACACATCTTAGGAGAAGAAAGATTAATCAATTTATCACAAGTGTTATTGAATGAAAGAGCAGAGAGAAAAAAGTATCCAATGTACTCAATACTATTATGAAACCAATATATAAATACACATTCATACGTGATAAAACACAAATATAGTCTAGCAAATAGGAGGGAAGAGGAAAGAGGGGAGGGAGAGAAGGAAGTGGAAGGGTGACTGGTAGGAGGAGGGAAGGAATTTGGGGGGATCTCCCCTAATGTGAGGGTACACTTCAAAATAACTAAGAGTAAATTATAAATGTCTTACCACAAAAATAAGTGAGGTGATGGCTATGTCAATCAGTTTGATTTAAGCATTCACATTATATATCAAATCATCACATCGTACCCCATAAATGTATACAGTTATGATTAAATTAAATTAAATTAAAATTAAAAAATAAATTAAAAAATATATAAAAGAAAGAATAAAATCTTTTGTTGGGGTTCCATTTGGTCAATTCTATCTTTCCCCTTAAAATGATCTAATGCCATCTCACCTTTGCCAGAGAAACTAATTACATTTGTCCTCAGATCATTGATGATGTAAGTTGTTACTTAGATCAATGGTCCTCGAATGGGGTCAGTTTTGTTGACACTCCTGGGAACTCCCCGGAACATCTGGTGGTACCTGGAGATACTTCTGGCTGTGGATGTAAGCTGGGGATGCTGTTAAACATACTATGATGTACAAGACACTCCCTGACAATAAAAATTACCTAGCCTAAAAGGCTAAGGATGCTGCTGTTGAGAAACATTAAATAAGTCATCATATTTGTTTAAGAAAAAGGTAAGTGGCAGAGTGCAAGGACCGGAACTTTTCAGAGTCATGGGTTCAAATTCTGGCTTCTCTACTCCACCCCAGTGGGATTTCTTACATCGTTCAGTTTCCCCATCAAGAAAATGGCAATAATAACATCAACTCTGCCAAGGTCACTGTGAGGAGTTAATGAGATATGACATAGATAAATAAATAGTAGCTATGCTTACTATTTTACGGCCACTTATTAATTCTTTCATGCCAACATTTCTGTCGAATATAAAAAGCATTTTAAGAATAAGGCTTAACAATCTAAGCAAAAAAACTCAGGATTTTAATAATGGAAAAAAGTCTTAAACATCCAACTTTCTTTTACACACCAAAAAATTGAGAATCAGAGGGACTGATTTACCCAAGATTACATAGAAAGTTAGTGGCAGTTCACACAAAATAACCCAGCTGTTTTCTTTACTACCATTTTACTTATGCACACACACACACTCACAGAGGCTGTTATAAATTCCTAAACTCTGTCATTATTTATGAATGTGTCATAAATTATTTAAGTCAATTTGAATACCAGATTATGCTTGTTAAAATTTTATATGATATATTGGCGGAAAGCCTGTATGTGCCTTTTACTCCATGTATGCTGGAAAGGCAAGTAAAAAAGTCTTTTTAGAAGCTGACTGGGAGAGACCAGGATAGAACTCCACAAAGGCTTCTGACCTAGTCCCAGAGGCAATAAATGCCTTGGAGACAAAGGCTGGCCGTGGGAGGCAGGGGCTTGTAGGCAAGTCAACTGTATATCTTATTGATCTCTGGTTGGTTCTCTGAAGATGGATTACTGCCTCCAGATGGTCTGGTTAAAGGTCAGGTATTTAAACAACCTCCTTCCCTGGAGTTCCTATCTTTGGTTAAGTAAAGTAGTTTAGGGTATGGTTTTAATTAAAAGTTAAAACAGTAACTTTGAAATGTAGCAATGGAATGTGTATCAGTTAATCAGTAGATTGTTAGGCACTGGCCGAGTTGGGCCCGGTCATGAGATTGGTTTTTGAAACATCATCATTGATCATTGATTAACGGTGTATACGTGCAGTATTGGGTATATAAGTTGGAGAGAAATAAAGAGAATTTACTACATGTCAAGAACAAGCAGTAGCCCCCTTTGTTCTCATACTATTTCACTGCAGGAATTATACTCTGCATCACCGCCCATCTGGGAAACATTCACACAACAATGATAGTATGATTAGACTATAAAATAACTAAGATTTCCTCAGATATGTAGCTATTTTAAAATTTTCACAGCCTTTTTGAGCTAATATTTGGGATCTGCCATATTTTTTCACCATTGTCCTAACAAGTTCTATTACCACTCACAATGGTCTACCTTTTAAATTACTATTTTATAAAGTCAATATTAAAAATTATTCATTTCTAGTTTAAATATTTATGTGGAGAACATCCTTGAGGAAAGACTCTGGACAAACACATAGAAGTTGACATGCTATAAATAAATAGAAAAACTGATTTTCAACATTGTTAGCAACCTAAGAAAAGTAATTAAAAGAGAACTAGCAATTTTAACTCCAAATGTAGCAAAGTGTTTCTTTATTTATAATGCTCAATGAAGGCAAATAATTGCCTGGTTCCAGGCAGACGGTGTTCTAATCTGGTCTTACTTTTCTGGAGCCATAAGTAATACATCTTAGAAATGTTCATCCTCTCTGCCCCTGAGTAGAAAGATGTTCATCTCAGCATTGGAAAGGTACTACTTAAATGTTCAGAAATAGAGAAACTATTAAATTGTGTTGCATCTAAATGGAAAGATAAGACAGCTGTTAAAAATGATGTTTAAAAAACTTTTTACTGAGGGAGAAAATATTTACAGTTTATAATATTTTAGACCTGTAGGTAAGTATGAACTCAACTATGAATATATACAATATATAAACATATACAAATTGAGAATAAAATACTTCCTAAAACCTAACACTGGTTATTTTGAGGTACTGTATTAATAGCATATTTTTATTTTTAAAGTTTTTTATAACTACGTTTTTATAATGCACCTATATACTTACTTTAGAATCAGAAACAGATCTTCATTTTAATCAAAAAGTTATTTTGATTAAACTTTATATAATCATGACACCTATACTTAGGGTTGAGAAAAGAATACATTACAAAAAGTAATGTATTACGTCTGCATTCAAGATGAAGAGAAGAGATACACTCCTTTAAGTCTTTCATTTCCTCTATTTTTTAAGAACAACTTCATTAAATGTTAGAAAAGAATGCTATACTGGCACTGAAAGGAAGACTTCCCACCCAAGTTCACGAGCAGCATGTGTACATATTAGTAATACTGTACTCAATATTATACAGGAAATTATGCTTAATTTACTATATAAACTTCTTGAATACTAAATTAAACATGATTTAGTACATAAGCTTCTCAATAAAGGCAAATATATGTGTTCTTGCCAAGAAGTCTTAAATTTAATTATAAATGTTGCAAAGCCAATTAAAGCATAAAGTTTTCTTTTGACCAAAAGATAATTACTAAAATATATCTGATAGATGTCTGGTCAGATTTTAAGACATAGTGTACTTAAATGCCCAGATAGTTTTCTTGTGGGGGACTATCTTCTTTGTGAAAATGAATAGTGAAAATAGAATTTAAATTACATTTTGGAAAAGAAAGCTCATGTTCATACCATTGTTGCAGTAAATCATTTTATGTTTATGTAGGACATAGCAATTTCTAAGTATCATAGTTATAAAATTGTTAATTCTTAATTAAAAACCTACTTCAAAATTCTTTCTGGTGATTCCTAATATCCTTATAATATGACCAATTGACAATATTCTGCAGTGACCATATTCAACCTCACCTGGTCCCCATGAGTTAATGACAGCTGGCAAACAAAACTTCTAGCAACAAAATGAGGGCTTAATCTGACTCAATTAAATCCAAAGCATATTAAAGAAAGGTAGCCTATACTGTGTACAGATGCATTACGAAAATACTTTTATGCTGGGACTCCAATTTGAGACAGAGTTAATTAATTACAATGTTAGTAACCACAGTAGGAATGCGTATCATTCCTTACCACTACTCGAGCATGCAGGATCTCAAAGAAAACTTGTTTCCCCAGATATAAACTCTCTCCTTACAGTCCTGAGATTTACATTTGCTTCCTTTTTTTTTTTTAATTAAATCATAGCTGTGTACATTAATGTAATCATGGGATACAATGTTCTGGTTTCATATACAATCTGAAATATTTTCATCAGACTGGTTAACACAGCCTTCATGGCATTTTCTTAGTTATTGTGTTAAGACATTTATATTCTGCATTTAGTAAGTTTCACCTAAAAATATGGAACGCTTCATGAATTTGCGTGTCATCCTTGAGCAGGGGCCATGCTAATCTT
>CAUYRH010096264.1:0-11802 GCA_963574655.1 Perodicticus potto
GTGGTACATGTATACCATGGAATATTACACAGCCGTAAAGAAAGATGGTGACTTTTCCTCTTTCATATTTACATGGATGGAGCTGGATCAGGTTCTCCTTAGCAAAGTGTCTCTAGAATGGAAGAAAAAGTATCCAATGTAAACATCCCTATTATGAGGCAAATTTATATCTTTCAAGTGTAGGCTACAACCCACTTATTGCACAAGAAGATAGGGAAAGGGGAGAGGGAGGGAAGGGGAGGGAGAGGGAGGGTGGGGGAAGTGAGGATAGAAGGCGGGATCACACCTGTGGTACATATTTGAAGGGTTAGGAGAAAACTTCTAAATATGGATCAAAATTGTTCTCACAAAGTAATGAGAAAGTCTCTTGAATGCTATCGCAATCCGGTTGATGAAAATATCTCTGATTGTATCTGAAGCCCGTACACTGTACCCCATGACTGAATTATTGTACACAGATATGATTCAATAAAAAAAATAAAATAAAAAATAAATAAATAAATAAATACAAATTAAATACTCTTATCAGTAACAGATATTATCAATGTAGACTTATTCAGGTTTTCCTCCCCTTCGGAGACTGCTTATATCTCTTTAGGGGACCCCAGAGAATTCTCAGACTTCTAACTGAGCACAGAGGTGCATTGATTTGCTAACACTTTCCTATTTCTCTGAGACTACTCATAATTGTGCCAAGCCTCAGCTTCCTGGATGCCATGTAAGCTCCTGACCTTTACATATTTTCTCTTCAGGTTCTGAACTGAAGCCACAAAATGGGAGATGCTATTTGCTCTGATTTTGCAAATCTGGTTTTCCTCCCACCTAATTCTTACTTTTTGTTTGACTTTTTACAATAAGAGAAAGGAAAGGGCTCTAGGTTTCTTGAAGGGATCAGCTCCTTTTACCTTCAGAACTCATTTTATAATGCCAATATTTTTAAACTAGCAAATGAAACAGGGTATATTTGAAGCAAGTTTACGGATTAGGATCTTGGCAATATGTTTCAGCTAAATGTCAGAACTAAAAAATGTCAACTTTAATCAAAATGGCCAGCTAAGAATTGAAATGATGGGCGGCACCTGTGGCTCAGTGAGTAGGGTGCCAGGCCCATATACTGAGGGTGGTGGGTTCGAACCCGGCCCCAGCCAAACTGCAACAACAAAAAAATAGCCGGACATTGTGGCCGGCACCTCTAGTCCCAGCTACTCGGGGAGGCTGAGGTGAGAGAATCGCCTAAGCCCAAGAGCTGGAGGTTGCTGTGAGCTGTGATGCCACAGCCCTCTACCGAGGGCAACAAAGTGAGACTCTGTCTCAAAAAAAAAAAAAAAAAGAATTGAGATGACATTGGAACTACTTGAATCCCTAGCATTGAGGAGGTAATATTACATTAGCAGATGTCAAAGTTAACAATGTTAGCCAACTAAACATGGAACTTCCTGAACATATGTTGGGCATTAGCTGATCAGCATTTGATATTAATCGTGCTTTGAACAGAAGACAGATAATCTATAAATACTCAGTTTATATCAAGGAAAAAAACCTAATTTCATTTTCTTCTGTTTCTATTGTAGCCCTGGCCATATTTCTTGTCATACATGAAATAAGTTCATTGACTACATTCCATCTACAGCTTGTACTAACTTCTGTGGTTAGGATTTACTGCCATCTATTTTAATTATGTGTGTATCTATCTTTGTCCCACACTAGCCTGTAAGATTCTAGAAATTGTGATTTACTAATTCTGCTAGCCCTGCAATGGAATAGCAGGGGCTTAAGAGTAAAAAAGTCTTATATTTAATTTCTGGCCACAGAACTTAACTGTGTCATTATGAGTAAGTTTATTAACTTCTTTGAGTCTGATACATGTAGGATTCATTTGTAAAACAGGAGTTTTAATACCTATCTAGAAGAGGTTATTAAGATAAAATGATACACATATAAATTACTAGATCATAAAGGTTCTCTGGCTATAACCAAAAGAAAGAAACTGTAGCATAAAGATTCTTTGTTTATAAGCAATAGACATAAACTTTTGCTAACTTGAGGGAAAAAAAAGATCTAACAACTAAACACAGAGTATAGTCTTGGATTAGATCCTGGGTCAGAGGGGAAATTTATATAAAAGATATTACTGGAACAATTAGTAATTTTCGCCTGCTTTAAAAATCAGGGCATAAGCTTATCTCCTTTTTGTGTCATTAAGTGCCTCCATAATTTTCTGTTAGTTTTAGATCAATGGTGAGTGAGTGTTGATGGCTGCATGGATCCCAGGAAAACCTGTCTTCTAGATTCCTTATCATAAGGATAAGACTTTCTCAAGTTTAGAATTCACAAACTTTTAAGCAGAGCACATTCTTTTTCAAAGATATCCTTTGCTTTTCATGATATTCTGACCGTATACTGGGGGAACAGTAATAACTCAAGAGCAGTAGGGAAATTCCTTATGTGAAAAGTGCTTGCCAAGGGTTTATAGAAAACACCAGACCTTAAAGTAGAGGCATACCAAAAGCGAAGCAGCACGAGTAGTCTGCACATGGTGCCAACAATAAGCAGATACATCACTATAGAAAAAATAGAAATAATAATAAAACCAAAGGTCAATTTGTTTTTATTCATAGCTAGAAACTAAAACTATATAAATGATAAAGTACTACTCTCTGAAAAAAAATCTGAAAATCTGTAGAGTTTACTGTTTTGGAAGAATTTTTACTTCACATGAAACATTTTTGGAAATTTTGGGAAGAATTGTCCTTTCTTTTCGGTCACACTTCATCAGTGGAAAATGCTACAAAATGAGGTGCAATAGTAAAAATGCTTTTTCATGTGAGGTGGAGTGCTCATTGTGAAGTTGAGTATGCAATAAAGACAAATTTTTAAAAGCTTATCTTAACTTTTGAATTCTGTGCAATCCAAAAGAAAATATGAATAAAAGCAGATCAGCTCAGATTTTGCTATCTACTCAATATGATTTTTCTTTTATGAGTTATCTTGTTTTCTAGTGTAAAGTTTCAGAGGTTGGCCGAGTGTGGTGAGGTCAGGTGACACCTGTAATTCTAGCACTTTGAGCCCGGGAGTTTAAGATCAGCCTGGGCAACTAAGCAAGATCCTATCTCTACAAAAAATAAGAGAAATTATTTGGGTTTGGTGGTGCTTACCTGTAGAGGCTGAAACGGGAGGCTCACTTAAGCCTAGCAGTTGGAGTTTACAGTAAGCTATGATGATGCCACTGCATTCTAGCCTAAGCAACAATGAGATCCTGTTTGGAAAAAAAGTTTTAGGGGTTAATCATAAACAAAAATATTTACAAATAGCCTAAATCAATCTTGAACAATGTACAGTGAAATTTCAAGCTTTAAGATTGTTCCTTGGCTGGGCACCCATAACTCAGTGATTAGGGTGCTGGCCACATGCACCAGGGCTGGTGGGTTCAAACCTGGCCTGGACCTGCTAAACAAAAAATAGCAGGGCACTGTGGCAAGCACCTGTAGTCCCAGCTACTTGGGAGGCTGAGGCAAGAGAATCGCTTGAGCCCAAGATTTTGAGGTTGCTGTGAGCTATGATGCCACTGCACTCTACAGAGGGCAACAAAGTGAGTCTCTGTCTCAATTAAAAAAGAAGAAAAGATTGTTTCTTGAAGATTACCACACAGAAATTGTAGAAAAGGCCATTAATGCTGTAACAACAACAAAAAGTAAGGAAATAGACTTTTTTTTTTTTAAAGATGCTAGTCATACATTGCCAGAAGAAATATAAAGGGTTTGAGTACATTAATTTTCTTCTTCTAAAGCAGAGGATCAGGTAATGTTAAGGTTTGATATCGTTCAGCCATTTTCTCACTATATACCATTGTAAAGGCTGCCCATGGAGTACTTGAAAATATGTGTAATACATATATGTGAGAAAAGTCCATGTCTAAAATATGTACATAAGAATTTGTATAAATTAGTAAGAAAATAATAAGAAAAGAGACTATTTAATGGAAAAATGGGCAGAAGACTTAATAGTCAATTTACCAAAGAAAAAAGCCCAGTGAAAATAAGCACAGAAAAGGTAGTCAACAAGAATAATAATTAGGGAAATGCAAATTAAAACTGCAATGAGCTGTGACTATATCCCCATAATATGGCTAAATTTAAAAGTCTAATAAGACCAAGTGCTGATGGCTCTGTGCCTATAGCACAGTGGTTATGGTGCCAGCCACATACACTGAAGTTGGCAGCTTCAAACCTGGCTCCAGCTAGCTAAAACAGCAATGACAACCGCAACAAAAAACAGCCAGGCATTGTGGTGGGCAGCTGTGGTCCTAGCTATTTGGGAGGCTGAGGCAAGAGAATAGCTTAAGCTCATGAGTTTGAGGTTGCTATGAGCTGTGACACCACAGCACTCTACTGAGGGTGACACAGTGGGACTCTGTCTCAAAAAAAAAAAGACAGCTCGGCGCCTGTGGCTCAACAGGCTAAGGCGCCAGCCACGTACACCTGAGCTGGTGGGTTCGAATCCAGCCTGGGCCCGCCAAACGACAATGACGGCTATAACCAAAAAATGGCCAGGCGTCAAGGCGGGCGCCTGTAGTCCCAGCTACTTGGGAGGCGGAGGCAGGAGACTCGCTTGAGCCCAGGAATTGGAGGTTGCTGTGAGCTGTGATGCCATAGCACTTTATCCAGGGTGACAGTTTGAGGATCTGTCTCAAAAAAAAAAAAGAATTTGTTCCTTTAAGCTTCAAGTGATCTCTGAGTGTCCTGGATGGACAAACAATGGAATATGAACAATCAGGCCTCAGGATTGCAAACACCTAGAATAACGTCTGTCGTCAGCCTTGCTGAGAAAAAAACTGGACCCAGCATTCACCTTCACAATACCTTGTAAATTCAGTCGCAGTTACGCCCACACCTTAGCTTAGCTTCGGCCTCCCCCTGGACCTCAGTGCTGGCATTCTTCCTTTCTTTCTTGGGGACGCTACCCTTCCCTCCCTCCTTTCCCCCTCATCTTTCCTTCTGTCAGTGTCTGCTTTCTTCTCTCATCTCCAGCTCCCAGTCTTTCCCTCTTTTTCTTTTGAAACAGTCTCACTTTGTCACCCTTGGTAGGGTGCTGTAGCATCATAGTTCACAGCAACCTCAAACTCCTGGGCTCAAGTGATTATCTTCCCTCAGCCTCCCAAGTAGGTGGGACAATAGGTGCCGGCCACAATGCTCAGCTATTTTTAGAGATGGGGTTTTGCTCTGGCTCAGGCTGGTCTCCAACCTGTGAGCTCAGGCTGAGCAAGGATACTCGGCAAGGGTGAAGTCTAGGAGAAAAGAGGTCTTCTGGAGGAAACCCCAAGCAAGGGTCCTCTCCATGGTGACTCAGCTCTTAGGATTTTGTACTTAACTTCCTGGGACCTGGAAATTTCCACTTGTGTGAAATCCTGTAGTTCTGTGGGGGCTGGAACAGCTTTTCCCGCTTGATTCAAACTGACCAATGAGAAAGGTACTTGTGGGTTGGAACTTTTTGATTGGAGATAAAAAGGTAAAGACCAAACCAGTCAGGGAGCGTGGCCATTTTGAATTCTTCTATGCCATTTGCTTCACCAGCTGAAATAAAGCCCTTCCTCTAGTAAACGTGGTGTTTGGGTGCTCTTTCTCTCTCTTGGGCCTTGTCTTCCTGCAATAAGGCAATCCACCCGCCTCGGCTGCCTGAGTGCTAGGATTACAGGCGTGAGCCACCACACCTGGTCATGAAATAAATTTATGCCTTTATATCCTAACCTCAGCCTAGAGAAATTCTTTTCTTGTCCCAAGAGCAACACCATCTAAGCATTTCACACCCATTAGATGGCACTGGTAACGTTCTTGGGAGCTGGCACACTCCAACTGGTGAGCAATCCTAGAGTTGCAGCAAGTTATTTCAGCAGAGAAAACTGGTCTCAGGTCTCAGCTTACAACAGACATTTTCAGCTGCCAGACTTGCAGAGAATTTCATGTTTGCCTTTTAGAGTGATACTGTGTGTCCTGACAGCTCACACCTACCCACCCACTCCTTTGGCTTCTTTACTTTGTATTAGTTGGGTGTACTAGATAACCCAACTGGAATGATCAACTTTCATAGCACTGGGCATGCTGAGTACACTGCACCTTGCTAAACAGTGTACTTAGCCAACAGGAGGCTTACTGAATGAAGTAGGGTCACTACTTAATCTAAAGCTTTGTTAAAACTTTGTCCCCTGACAATCAACAGGTGCTTGTTTGCATTGAAGTAGCTAAGGAAATTTTACCCCAAAATAGGACTTTTTGGTATAAAGAATATTTTGAATTAAAGGCCATTCATGATCAGGACACATTGAAAGAGGCCTTTCCTGAATCTACATAAAATCTGAGTAACCTGGCTCAGCGCCTGTGGCTCAACAGGCTAAGGCGCCAGCCACGTACACCTGAGCCGACGGGTTCGAATCCAGCCCGGGCCCGCCAAACAACAATGACGGCTGCAACCAAAAAATGGCCCGGCGTTGTGGTGGGTGCCTGTAGTCCCAGCTACTTGGGAGGCTGAGGCAAGAGACTCGCTTGAGCCCAGGAATTGGAGGTTGCTGTGAACTGTGATGCCACAGCACTCTATCCAGGGTGACAGCTTGAGGCTCTGTCTCAAAAAATAAAAAAAAAAAAAAAAATCTGAGTAACCTAACGGGGAATCAAAAGGGGCTGCTGACTTCCTTTTTACATGCCTAAAGGTCATTTGAAGCACAATACCTGTCTCTCAGGTTAGTTTATAAATCAATCTGTTTCCACCCATTTACACACTCCCCTAGCAACCACTTGCTGCACATACACTTTTTCCTTTTTTTTTTTTGAGACAGAGTCTCACTATGTCACCATCAGTAGAGTGCTGTGGTGTCACAGCTCATAGCAACCTCAAACTCTTGGGCTTAAGCAATTTTCTTGCTCAGCTTCCGAAGTAGCTGGACTACAGGTGCCCACCACAACTCCCAGGAACTTTTTGTTGTAGTTGTCATTGTTGTTGTTGTTTCTTTTTTTTAGCAGGCCTGGGCTGGGTTCAAACCCGCCAGCACTGGCCTATGTGTCCAGTGCCCTAACGCCTGAGCTACGGGCACTGAGCCCACTGCACCTATACTTTCCACACTCTCCCCCCTCCCTTTTAGGGATCTATGAAAGCCCCTGATCATCACTGAGACTTTGGGAAATCATTGTTGGTGTTCCCCCTATGCACGTGGTGTTTGGAAATAAGACTTTCTTTTATTAATCCACCATAATTATGAGTTGATCTTTCAGCAAACCAACCAAGGGAAAAGGGCAGGTTTCACCATGATCCCTACAGCATCTTCACAGCTCCAAAGACTTCCCAGCAATTTTCCAGGTGGCCACAGGGCCTGAGATCTAGACCCCAAATGAAGATGGACAAATGTCCTTTGCTCAGGGAATAATAATCTAAGACATATGGAAAATTATATTGTAAAATATATTTTAATTAATTCAGATAGCAAGAATCCTTAAACTCTTAGTTTATTGGTTTGTGTCTTAAAAAAAACAATGAGCAGAAGAAATATCAAAGCCATAGGTCAATGCAGTCAGTCAGTAACAGTGGTTCTTGGCCGACACAGTGGTACACAAATTATTACCTAAATGTCATCCTTCTGACATTGTCTTCAGCCAGAATGATAGGGCCAAATGTAGGGACCCACCCAAATAGAAACATCCCACCCAGGAAGGAATGAATATGCCAATCTCTACCTCTCCAAACTTTTATATTCCCATCCACCTTAACCCATGAGCTGACTTCTTTTTCGGATTCAGCCTGCTTGCACCCAAGTGACATAAAGGCCACATTTCCCATGCAGAACTAGACTCCAATTCCTTTCATTCACATCTCGGAATAATCTTTTGTTTTTGGTCTTTAACCTCTCGTTTTGGTGCTGAGAACCTGGGACAGGGAGAAGTCCCCTTGGGAGGCTGAGATACACTGTGGGACCTACCCTTAACTAGATGGAATATTGTTATGACAAGATGAAGGGAAATGGGGGGAACCCCTCTGAGCTCCCCAGAATTCATTCATTAATAGTGAAGTGAGCATTTGTCTAGAACCCTTTTTTTTTTTGAGACAGAGCCTCAAGCTGTCACCCTGGATAGAGTGCTGTGGCATCGCAGCTCACAGCAACCTCCAATTCCTGGGCTCCAGCGAGTCTCTTGCCTCTGCCTCCCAAGTAGCTGGGACTACAGGCGCTCACCACAACGCCTGGCCATTTTTTTTTTTTTTTTTTGGTTGCAGCCATCATTGTTGTTTGGCAGGCCCGGGCTGGATTCGAACCCACCAGCTCAGGTGTACGTGGCTGGCGCCTTAGCCTGCTGAGCTACAGGTGCTGAGCCTTGTCTAGAACTCTTTACTGAGCCTTTTTTAACTTTTCTTCCCTTTCCCAACTCCAACTCCTCTCTCCCTCTTCCTCCATTTCTAGGTCTCTTAAGCATTCATATATAACCCCTCTCTGATCAGTTGTTTTCTCTTCCCTTTCTCCACTCTGGGCCAAAAAACTCTGATAAGTCTGTGCCTCCTAAATCCGGTGCTAGTGAGACTCACCCGTTCAGTGCCTCGTACATGGGAATGAAGGAAATTTTACCCCAAAATATGATTCCTTGGTATAGAGAATATTTTCAGTGAAAAGGCCATTTTTGATTAGAGAGGGCCGGCCTCAATGGAGTCCCAGGTACTTGGGATGCTGAGGTGGGATAATCACTTGAGCCCAGGAGTTTGAGGTTACATTAAAAAAAGAAATTATCGAGGGAGGAGCAAGATGGAGGCTGAGTAACAGCTTCCTTGCAATTGGGCACAGTGAGTCTGGGGAGAGAAGACTCCAGGCATCTCTGGCTTGTGGGATCTGCCCAGAAACATCCCTTTGGGGACACAGGGAGTAGCATGAGACTTCTGGACCCCATGAGGACAAAAGCAGTGGAGAACTGGCAAGTGTTTTCATGTGTTCATTTGATCTAATCTCGCCAGCAGCTGTAAGTACAGCAGTAGTGAGATTGCAAACAGGCCTTACCTGTGAGCTGTTTTGTGTTTTTTGGACTTGGCACTCAGTTGCTCTACCTTGGGAGAACTTGGGCAAGAGTGCAGAGGACTTTAAGCCTTGTCTAGGCCCCAAGACTGAGTCACTGAGCTGGACGGAGCTACTAGTGTTCAGCTGTGGGCCAAGTGGAGCCATTGTGGGAGAACTGCCCTGTCAAGCTCCGCCCTCAGGGTCACAGGCAAGGATTGGGTGGGAGCGAGTAATCTAGTGATGCAGCAGCCTAAAGGCAGGGACTGAGACACCTTACAGCCTTAGCCCTCAGGGGCATAGAGTGAGACCAGTTTCGGCACACTGGGACTCATCGAAACCCTAGTCCAGAGGCACGGCAACTTAAAGATCAAGAGGAAGTGAAAGGAAAATTAGGGCAAGGAAACACATAAAAGAAATCACTCATGAGGAAGAATCAGCAGAAAACTCCTGGCATCATGAAAAACCAGTCCAGAGCAAACCCCCCAAGGGGCTGTAAGGTAGCTACTGCAGAGGATTCCACCTATAAAGAAATGTTAGAGGGCAGCACCTGTGGCTCAGAGGAGTAGGGCCATGGCCCCATATACCAAAGGTGCTGGATTCAAACCCAGCCCTGGCTAAAAAAAAAAAAAAAAAAAAAACTGCAACAAAAAAAGAAATGTTAGAAATGACAGAAAGGAAATTTAGAATACCGATGATGAAAACAATGAAGGAAATGAAGGAAACAATGAAGGAAACTGCTGATAAAGTGGAAAATAACCAAAAGGAAATCCAAAAACACAATCAAATAAGAGATGAACAATATGAAGAATATAGAAAAGATATAGCAGAGCTGAAGGAACTGAAGCAATCAATTAGGGAACTTAAAGATGTAATAGAAAGTATCGACAACAGATTAGACCATGCAGAAGAAAGAATTTTGGAGATAGAGGACAATCTTGAGATAACCTAGATAGTTAAAGAGGCAGAAAAGAAGAGAGAGAAAGCAGAACGTTCACTGACAGAATTATGGGACTCTATGAAGCGTTCAAACATATGAGTTAAAGGTATCCCAGAAGGGGAAGAAGAATGCCCCAGGGGAATGGAAGCCATACTAGAAAACATTATAAATGAAAATTTCCCAAATATCACAAAAGATTCTTACACTCCTTTCAGAGGGATATTGGACCCCAGGTCACCTCAACTCTAACTGAGCTTCTCCAAGACACATTGTGATGAACCTGTCCAAAGTCAAGACAAAAGAAAAGATTCTTCAAGCTGCCAGGAGTAAGCACCAGTTGACCGACAGGGGCAAATCCATCAGGGTGACAGCAGACTTCTCTAATGAAATTTTCCAAGCAAGAAGACAATGGTCATCTTCCTTTAATCTACTTAAATAGAACAATTTCCAGCCCAGAATTCTATATCCTGCTAAGCTAAGCTTTAAAATTGATGGAGAAATCAAATCATTTACTGATATATAAACATTGAGGAAATTTGTCACAATAAGATCAACTCTACAGGAAACACTTCAACCTATTCTACACACTGACCATCATAATGGATCATCAGCAAAGAAAGAACTCAGAAATTAAAGGATAGAACATAACTTCCACACTGATGCAAAAGATAAAACTAAGCAATGGACTCTCAAAAAATAAGGTGAATAGAACACTACCGCACTTATCAATTATCTCAATAAATGTTAATAGCTTGAATTCCTCACTGAAGAGGCATAGATTGGCTGACTGGATTAAAAAACACAAGCCATCCATTTGCTATCTGCAGAAAACACACCTAGCTTCAAAAGACAAATTGAAACTCCAAGTTAAGGGTTGGAAGACAATTTTTCAGGCAAACGGAATTCAGAAGAAAAGAGAAGTTGCAATCTTATTTTCAGATACATGTGGATTCAAAGCAACTAAAGTCAAAAAGGACAAAGATGGTCACTTAATATAGGTCAAAGGGAAAATACAACATTTCAATTCTACATATTTATGCACCCAATTTAAATGCTCCCAGATTCTTAAAACAGACCTTACTCATTCTGAGCAATATGATATCCTATAATACCATAATAACAGGGGACTTTTACACTCCTCTTACAGAGCTGGACGGATCCTCTAAACAGAAATTAAACAAAGATATAGGAGACTTAAATGAGACCCTAGAACAACTGTGCTTGATAGATGTGTATAGGACATCCCATCCCAAAGATAAAGAATATACATTCTTCTCATTGCCCCATGGAACATTCTCCAAAATTGATCATATCCTGGGACACAAGACAAACCTCAACAGAATCAAAAGAATTGAAATTTTACCTTATATCTTCTCAGACCACAAGGCACTAAAGGTGGAACTCAACTCCAACAAAAACGTTCAACCCCACACAAAGACATGGAAATTAAACAACCTTCTGTTGAATGACAGTTGGGTGCAGGAAGAAACAAAACAAGAAATCATTAACTTCCTTGAGCATAACAACAATAAAGACACAAGCTACCAAAACCTGTGGGATACTGCGAAAGCAGTTTTGAGTGGAAAATTTATCGCTTTAGATACCTACATTTGAAAAACAGAAGGAGAGTGCATCAATAAACTCATGAGCCATCTTATGGAATTGGAAAAAGAAGAATAATCTAAGCCAAGCCTAAACCCACCAGAAGAAAAGAAATATCCAAAATTAAATCAGGGATCACTGAAATTGAAAACAAAAGAATCATTCAGAAAATTAATGAAACAAGGAGTTGGTTTTTTGAAAAAATAAGCAAAATAGATAAACCTTTGGCCAGATTAACTAGAAA
>CAUYRH010096270.1:0-59371 GCA_963574655.1 Perodicticus potto
CGGGCGCCTGTAGTCCCAGCTACTTGGGAGGCAGAGGCAAGAGACTTGCTTGAGCCCAGGAATTGGAGGTTGCTGTGAGCTGTGATGCCACGGTACTCTATCCAGGGTGACAGCTTGAGGCTCTGTCTCAAAAAAAAAAAAAAATTATTGACGAGTAACTTAAGTAATGGTGTGTGAAAGTGATTTCTCAGATGATAATGCCAGCTTCAGTTGGTTTTGGAAAAATCACTAATGCAATAAAGTTACATGGCATCTTACACTTAACAAAGTGGCTAATAATTTGCTGCAAAGAATATCAATGCCCATAGTTCAGGTATTGATTACAACACAATCTAAAATAAAAAGAGGGCATGATATTGAACCTTTCCAGAGTTATTTCTGCGAAGATCTGATCTTTGCCCAGGATTAAGAAATGGTCTGAATGGGTTAAGTTACAAAACCACTAGTAAAAACTGTCATAGTATTTAGGGGTTTCTGTAAGTTTTTCTCTTTCAGGGAGAAAGGTTATCCTCAAATCTGCCCTGCGGTATAAATAAATGATGGCCCCATAGAATCTTCACAGTTGGTGATTTTCAAAATTGAATTCACCCCCAAGTGAAGATTTTCAGGCATTTTTGGCAGTGGATTTGGGAAGCAGGAGGTGAGCTTGACTCATCACCCATGAGTACAGTCCCAGATCTTCAGTGGAAGAGAACCCTTCTTTCTCACCACACAGAAGAGGGGATTCCAGAATTGTAATCTACTTTTATGAAAGTCATCTGCTGGCCTGTTTGAAGAATTAGAGACAGTGGATCCTCTTCCTCAGATGGAGGTGTGTGATTTCAAGACTAATAAATAAAAGCGCGGAGCCAAGTCAGGACCAATCCATCCTGCAGTGTAGGGAGGTACTTGATGTGATGTCTTCTGATGGTGGGTTAGTACACTTGTTAAGTTGTTTATTCCTGGATAACTCCATAGGCTATTTGCTGGATAACTCCATAGGCTATTTGCTTTCTGTCTTTATTGGGATGTGTTTTCTTATTTTTAAAAATGAACTTCCAGAAGGCCTTTATTAATTTTCTTTCTCCCTTCCAGGAGGCTGAGTCCAGCACACCACCTACATTTTTCCCTTGCACTCTGTCCACATGTTTTTTTTTTTTAATGGCAGTTATCACATCCTATCAAAAGGGCATGTTTCTGTCTCCCTCACTCTATTATAAGCTCATCAGAAGCTGGGGCAGTTCCATCATCATCTCAACTCCAACACCACATTTAATGCCTGTTTAACGCCTGTAGTACATGATCAATAATTGTTGAACTGGACTCATTTAATAGTGTCAGAAAATCTGGAGATGTAACTATCGTATATGAACATGGATCTCCTGGGAACAATTGCTGTTTACTTTCTCGTGGACAGCTCTGGATATCTTTTGCTGGTTTTGTGTGAAGCAGAGTTGACCACAGTTTTGAGGCTGAGTTGACTTTGAACTCATCTTTCAGAAGTGTGGTCTTTCAGGGACACAAGACTGTCATTCTTCAGTTGGCAAAGATGCAGAAAGGAGGTATGTTTGATCAAAGCCAAGAGATAATAAAAATAAAAACAAAAACCTTTCTATCATGATGTAATACACGTGGAAGAGAACATTTAGAAAGGCAGGTACAAGACCTTCTCAGGGTAAGAATGTTTGTCTCTGAGAGTTCTCGGAACTTTAATGCGTTAGGAACCTCTGCAGAAACCCAACACAAGAGTGAAATGCCCTTTGGAGATGAGACTTGTATCTTGTTTGACTGGTGATATTTACTCTTTAAAAACTGAATACGAGCACTTTGGATAAACCCGCTAGTTTGTCACAGTCCTGACACACCCTACTGTCACGTCTTGTTCACTTCATTCATTCAATTTGTATCTCGCCCTTGTGGGTGCTAAAGTTTGCCATCTCCTGCTGCATCGTCTACCAAAGATTGATTTTACCTCTGTGTGTCTTCTTTTAAACCTCAAGTTTCTTTCATTTTCCTCCTCACTTTTTGGGCTAAATTTACGTTTATGGTTTTCTTGTTGTGCCTCCCTCACCTCTGCCTTCTCTCTGCCTGAGAAACCAGTGGAACTTGTCACTGCCCTAACTCAGTAGCCTAGTATGTTAGTGTTGGTTATCAGGATATCGATCGAAGGTCAGTGCTTGTTTTGGCAAGGACAACACAGGTGAGGTGTGTATTGCCATGGTTACCTCCAACAAAATCTATGTGGAATCACAGTTTCTTCTTGCCATCTTGCCTCAGAGTACATACCATTTAAAATCTTATTAAAAGCTTTTGTGTTAAACACAGTCACTCGTGTGAATGGGTGAGATTTCTCAAAGCCATGGAGAAACAGAGACTCAATCTGAACTTGTAGATTGGTGTAATGATGAATAGGCTTACAGAAGAAGAGAAACAAAGAAAGATACTGGGAAAACACGAAGAGAAGTAGGAGAACCAGGAGAGCCTGGAGTCAAGGAAACTGAAGGCAAGAAGGCGTTCAAGAAATAGTTTGGTGGTGGCGCCCATAGCTCAGTGGGTAGGGTGCTGGCCACATACACCCAGGCTGGCGGGTTTGAACCCGGGCTGGGCCAGCTAAACAATGACAACTGCAACAACAAAAAAATAGCCGGGTGTTGTGGTGGGCGCCTGTAGTCCCAGCTGCTTGAGAGGCTGAGGCAAAAGAATTGCCTAAGCCCAGAAATTTGAGGTTGCTGTGAGCTGTGACGCCACAGCACTCTACCGAGGGTGACATAGTGAGACTCTGTCTCAAAAAAAAAAAAAGAAAGAAAGAAAGAAAGAAATAGTTTGGCAATAATTAGACTCATCAAAGAGTCGCGAGGGAATGAAAGCCCTTAGATGTAAAAACAGCTGACATGTGCCAGGTACTTGCAGTGTGCCAGGCATGGCACTGAGCACGTTACTTTGGTGATTTGCAACTATCTTATGAGAAAAGTCCAGTAAGGAGTCCCATTTCATAGAAGAATAAACAGAGACAAAGAGAGGTCAAATAGCTTGTCCCAAAAGAAACTGCTTAGAAGAGATAAAATCAAAACCGGAACCTCGATGTTCTGGTTCCTGAGCCTGTGGACATAACCACTGTGGAATCCTTGGACTTCACTGGAAAAGGCCTGTTAGCAACTACAGAGAACTTTCTGAGAAGATGGTAAGAAGAAACTTACAACTGCGATTTTTAGAGAGTTAATAGATGAAAAGCTAAGAGAAGTTTGGGGTATTGCTTGGATGTATTTAATGCAGAGTTTTAGAATATTCCTCTATTTGATTGCCTTCAACATACCAGTCCTCTCTTGGGAAGAGAGTTGATTTCTGTTATAGTACATATCAATGGGCTCCAAAGGCCTGAACCAATATGCCTAAAATCAGACATGAGAAATGCGTATTCTCATTCAGTGCAGTTACCACAGACGGTGACATAGTTTTCTTACAAAATTACCATGGCTCAAAATATATTTGGAACCTCTTTTGTGGAATTGCCTTTACAGAAGTCAGAATTATATTCAAATTGGTATGTGACCATCTCTTTTCCCTTTTGAGGAGGCATTTGAGTTTTTAGAAATGACCTATAATAATTCATTGTGAATTCTAGTCCCTCTAATGGATAATCGAATGTTTTACCTATGTGAGATTAAAAACCAGACTTAGATTTTAAAAAAACAGTAAAAATATTTTTTTCACATGATTCCTAAAGCATGTGGGATAGGTTTAATGTTTTAATGTCAAGCTTTTTGCGAGCCAGAGGATGAAGAGGATTTTGGAATCATACATGCTAATAAGAAGTTTTCTATCATTATCCCATATGGAGGAGATCTTCATCTTTACTGTCAGAATATGAGTATACACATGGATTCTTGTAACTCTTGATTCACTTGTTCTGTGTTAAATTCTTATCCCAGTCCAAACTGTGGAGACAATACTTGGATTTTAGTCAGTTGAAAAAAGTCCATTTGCTGTTATGCTTCCTATTCATGAATAAAGTATAGGGGGAAATATTGTTGACCTGCTTGCTAGCTTTAAGGAAAAGGAACAATGTGAGCCAAGAATTAAAATGGGGATGAAAATATCCTTAGCTCTTTACAGAAGCAGAACAGTAGAAGGTGAACTAGCTCTTCCTATGTGGACTTGCTTCCTAGAGAATTACAAAGTTAATGGAGCTTGAAATCATTTTGGTTTATTTGTTTGCAGATAAACACAATAATGAAACAGAATAAAACAACAGCTAGGCTGATTATAATTCCACCTAATTTTCATACGTGCATTTGACATTTGAGAAACTGTTATTCTCCTGCCTTGAGTTTTCTGTTGATATAAAAATTATGATTTTGCACAGATATCTTTTTAATGATTTTATTTAACAATTAAAAAACTATTGCATTAAGCAATTTATAAGTATGCATTATATACATCCAAAAAGGTGTTTACATAATGAAGGAAAAGCACTAACATAAAGTGATCCAGATACATAATAATCAGACAGTCCATTTTGGATACACCTACTTCATAAAAGAGGATAAAAGCTTACTTTTCTCAGAGGTCTGTTCAGAGGGCTTCATGGAATCAAATTTTTTTTTGTGCTTTTTTTCTTCTAGAGTTTTTCTGGAACTCATCAATGAAATATAGATTCTTTATTTTGTTCTCTATATGGAAGCAAATTTTACAGAGCTGCATTTCCAACACTAATTTTAAATTATAGGTGGCCATTATTAAAGTTCTCATAGTAAATACTGCAGGCTAACTCCCATTCCCCAAATGCCTTCAAAAGTCAGAGCTCTGTGAACTATGTATATTTTCTTCTTTCCCAAAGGTAACAAGCAATAAACTGTTGTTACCAAACATGTTAAAGGCTTCACTTTTGGTATTTAGCCTAAATGAAAAGTAAATAACAATATATAGAAAACATAGGCTGAATGCCCTAAATATTACTGTACATTGAAAATGGTATTGCAGCTTTTGGCAGCTGGTGCATCACTGAATAATCTGGGTTTTCCTAGAACAATTCCCAGAAGGACATCTGTTGACACGGATGTTCGCTTCTGTGGTTGAGTGAAGTGCACTGAGAGCCTCCTGCTCCCCTGCCCTTCAGCCTGCCTGTGTACGAAGCCTGCCTTCCTTGTACGAAGGAGCAGCATGGGTTGGACTCAGCCAGAAAGCAGCTTGATTTTCATCACTCACTGTCCCAAGTTCTTCTGCTGGCAGATGATATCTTTTGACTCCTTTTAGAATTTCTCCTCTGCAGGTCCTTTAAGGTGGGCAGGGGCATGTGTGTTCTCATGGACATCCCGTGGTACCTCCAGCCTCTTGAGTCCTCTTTGCTGCCCTAGGCAGCATGCTGGCAAAGCATCTAAGCTCACCCTACATCAGCTTTCTCTTTAGTGGCCCATAGATAGTTGGTGGAAAACACACCTGCATCTTTTTTCCACAATACATTTCCAGAGTGCAAACCAGTTTCCACACAATAACAAACCCTCCTTGTCTAAGCATCTGACCAGCAAGATTCTGGGTGTTTGACAGTCTCTAGTCTGTAGTCTAGTCTCTAGTCTAGTCTAGTCTGTAGTGTCCTACAGACTTTAGGTGATGTAACATGTTCTCTGAGCAATCTCTTTGAAGCTCCTCTCATGACTTGGCATCATAAAGGGCCTTCCACCAGTTTCCCAGAAAGAGCTAGTAACAGCCCAGCCCTCTCCCAAGTTACCCCTTTCCCATCTCTTACCACCTTGGACATGTTAGTACTCCTGATGTGAGTGAGGGTTTAAGAGATTGTCATCACCTTCTTTGCAAATTATGCATCATAGCATCATACTTGATTTAGAATGTGGCATCCATGGTCTTGGTGCTTCAACTGAAGCTTTGATGTTAATTCTCTTATATTATCAGCATTAATACTTTAATACAGCTATTAAATTTGCCATAAAAGTTGGTATCATGGCTCGGCGCCTGTGGCTAAACGGGCTAAGGCGCCAGCCACATACACCTGAGCTGGCAGGTTCGAATCCAGTCCAGACCCACCAAACGACAATGACGTCTGCAACCAAAAAATGGCTGGGTGTTGTGGTAGGCGCCTGTGGTCCCAGCTACTTGGTAGGCAGAGGCAGGAGACTCGCTTGAGCCCAGGAATTGGAGGTTGCTGTGAGCTATGATGCCACGGCACTCTATCCAGGGCAACAGCTTGAGGCTCTGTCTCAAAAAAAAAAAAAGTTGGTATCATGGTTTCATCTTCAAAACAATTTGGTTTCAATTTTATTTTTATTTTAGCTTTTATGAACTTATAATAATGATAAAACTAATTTTTATAAGTCTGTGGCCACATTTAATATTTGGATCACGTGCCAGTTTCTTTGGTGTTCAAAGCACTAGAGCAGCTTTGACCAATAGAAAGGTAATGTGAGCCACATGTATAATTTTAACTTACAGCCACATGAAAAAGTTAAAAGAAAACAGGTGAATTTAATTTTAATAATATTTTTTATTTAACCCAACAGACATAAAAATTTTATGTTAATAGATAGCATTAAAAGTTATCAATGAGATATGTTGCATTTTATTTTGCATTCTGACTCTTTGAAATCCAAGGCATGTATTAAATCACACCTCAGTTTGGACCTGCTAATAGACACATGTGGCTTGTAGCTCCCATGTTGGACAGCACAGCTCTAGAGCTTTGCTTTTAGTAAGTCACATCACACTTCACCTGAGATATCTATTACATTTCTAATTTTCCTTCCTTCTCCTCCTGTTTCTGCTTCTGTAACTTTTCAGCAAGCAACATGTTAGAGAATCCAGGAGAGGTTGTGTTCATGTTTGAGAAATAAACTAAAAAAGTTCAACTTGAAAGACAACTGGGGCTTCAGATTAGTGTCTAATTTCTGAGGTTCTCTTAGGGGAATTTTGTTAAAATATAAGTGATAAACACAGTCTCTTGCAGCCATATCAGTTATACACAATAACCATAGCAAATGTTTAATAAAGGCTAGACACTGAGCTAGGCATGATACTCGTCTCAGAAAGAAGTATATAGTTCATGACATTCAGGTCTTATAATAATTTTTGGAAAGACAGACATGTGCATTGTATCTAAAATAGTTAAATAACCAAGCATGACAAGGATTAATCTAGACAGAAAGTACAGGTGAAGGCAAGAGATAGTACCAAGATTCAGAGCCGTGGTTCTCAACCTGTGGGTTACAACCCACAGGAACTGTATTTAAGGTCCGTGGCGTTAGGAAAGTTGAGAACCACTGATTTAGACTCAGCATGGCCAGGGTAAGGGAGGACACAGTCCTCCAGAGGAGGCCCTGCTGTGTCAGCTGTCATGGCTCTGGTGACCTTCTATGGGAGAAGAGGCAGAGGCACAACGTCAACTTGCATTAACTCCAAAGAAGGGAGAGTCTGTGGCCAGTCTTGCTGTGATGCCCTTCCATTCTACTGAATCGTGCTTCTGAACAATACTACCCTTCTGAAGAAGGGTATTGGGATTTTAAAAAGATTCTACTTTGTATTTATAAACTATTGGGGAGTGCTCTATTTCTAAAATTGTTTTAGCTTAATCTTATGGAGAGGAGTCAGGAGACTTACCAATTTCAGATGCTCACTGGGGAATACTTCAGGACACTTAGCGTTTATGTTCCCTAGTAGTTATGGTCTTTAGAGGGTCCATCCTGTCTTGGGATGAATGTATACTGGACAAGTATATGGAGCTTTGTGGTCCAAATGGTGTGCTAAAGCACATTAGTCCCATGATGGGGGTTTCATGAAATGACGTTTCCATGAAATGACGTTTCATTGTCATTTTGTCCTCTTCTCGGAGACGCACTGGGTATATTAGCATATTAACTCTTATTAATATGCTTTGTAGTTTAACCCAGCATTTCCAAACCTGTTAATTTTGTAATTCCCCTTTCTTCTCCCTTAACACCTCTAATATCCTTATCTTGAAGTTCTGTATTCTTTTTATTTTGATAGTCATTTTGAAAGTCATTTGACATCTACATGACAACATTATCATATTCTAGATTGATATTTTAAATCCATATGTGATCATTCTGAAGACAAACATTTATCTATTTTTGGAATAATTTCATTAGGTAGTCACTCAACTTTTGGGTTCCTAAGATGATTCATTTGACCATAAATTTAGGTGCCGCATGAAATACCCATCCTCTAGGGTTTGGTTTTCAAATATTTTAAAGAATCGTCTAGACAAGCTGGACTATTCTGTTAAATACAGATACAGTCTTGGTTCCAAATGACTTATTGTGGTTGGCATGAATGTTATCCTGGTTGTTCTCAGTCCTTGGGGGATACTTCTTCCAGAAATGGGAGTATCAGATATTCCTAGAGCTGGATCTCCCTTTTCTAGACTACTTAAATTTGACTTTCAAAGTCAAGTTTAAATTTCTCAACCGAAGGGTGCTCTCCCATTCATCCCTGTACAAGTTTGCTGATATCACCACCTCTGACCTGGACCCCATTCACATTTCATTCAGTTAGTCAGTGAATCTATTAAACTTTTGGTGTTTCAGGATTTTATCAGACAATGTAGCATTTTTATTCTTCTGATGAACTCTTTATTCTTTAATTTTATTACATTTTAAATTAAGTAGGTGATCTAGTTCTTGTCTATGGGGATATATGCTAATCATTTTTAATGAAGTTTACTAAGAGGTAGGGAATGAGCATATTCACCTTGTTAAAAAGCTTTTTTTCCATGTATATTTATTAATTCCTGTGTTGAAATACTTATATCAGCATAAAGCCATCTAAAATCCCATTTCGTGGCTTTTGGGAAGACTTACCAGCAAGTTGCAATATAGTGTTTCCTTAAAAATATTTTCTTTACTCCATGAAACATAAATGTTTTATTATTTTAAAATATGAAATAATTATGTCTGTATCCTTTCAGTATTTTCTTTAAAAACTAAATTTCATCTATCAGCTCCATGATCTGGAAATTATGCAATTAGCTAATATACTTTTGGGGGGGAGGCTAATGAAACACTGATGTATATATAGTCTCTCAGCCAGGCACTATACAGAACAAAGGCTAAGAACAAGATCAGGGCTTGGCGCCCATGGCTTAGTGATTAGGGTGCCGGCCACGTACACTGGGGCTGGTGGGTTTGAATCCAGCCCAGGCCTGCTAACCAACAATGACAACTGCAACAAAAAAAATAGCTGGGCGCCTATAATCCCAGCTACTTGGGAGACTGAGGCAAGAGAATCACTTAAGCCCAAGAGTTTGAGGTTGCTGTGAGCTGTGATGCCATAGAACTCTACTGAGGGTGGCATAGTGAGACTCTATCTAAATAAATAAATAAATAATAAAAGGTACCCTAAACAGCAGTGCTTACAAATCCATTTGTATCTCATATGGAAATATGAGTATACATATTTATATTCCAAACATACAGTGAATTCTATAGAACATAGGAAAAGAAATGTTCTCCAACTTTCTTATTATATCCCCTCAACAATGTCTTTTCTCTGAACTGTTTCAGAAGAGATTTATAAGTTAACAATAGATTGGGATTTTTGTTTCCTCAGGAAGTAAAGAGTGTTTAGTTTACAACAGGCCTGTTTCTGTCTCTGTCCCTGGAGAGTCTTATCCTCTTGCCGGCCTTCTCCTAGGAGGTGTTATTGACCTTTGTTGGTGTAAGACACTGAATCAGGCTCAAGGAGAAGACTTGCAGGTTGGAGAAAACGTTCACCCAGATTAAACATATTTTTATAAACATGCATTACCTACTTGAGAAATCATTTCTTTCCTAAAGTCCCAAAGAACATGCTCACATTCTGTTTTGGGTTCCAATGATGTATGCTTTAAATTAAAACTAGTGAACTGTAAAAGACCAAGGCCAAGCCATAGTTCTACTAGAAGTAAAATTTGACTCATTCTTTATATAATGATTTGTAAACTTGAAAAATGGAGGATATTTTGGAACTTTCTTATTGTACTATGGGAAAAGTAAAAGCAGAGGCATACATAGCATCTTAATGATGTAAATAAAACTGGCTTTAGAAAGTAGTGTGTAACAGGATTTGAATTGTCCTATGAGGAAAATGACTCTTAAACACCATCAAAAATTCTTGAGTGTTTTTTAAGCAGAATGATTTGGAATGGGCTAGGGATTTTTCTTTTCAGACCTTATTTAGGCCTTATTTCTTTCTACAGTGTTCCCCACATTGCCAAACAGAACAAGCTATCACAAAACTAAACAAAGGGCAGCGACTGAGAAAGCATCACATCATTTGAGACAATTGGAATTGAACAGAGGACTCCCCCGTTCTCATGATTCCTGGGTTGTGAATGAGAGGAAGTGATAGGGAAATTATGTGCAGAACTAAACTTTATGCCAAAGGAGTCTTCCTTTCAACTTGTCAGTATTACATGACAGTCATTTTAATGTTTTCATTTAAAATACCTAATTAGGAGTTGTGTTTTTTAAAAATCTGGATTAATATAAAGGTGCACATGATTAGATTGCACTGTTTGCATTTGCTAGCCCAAGTTGTAGTTGAGCCTTTCATCTAGGAGGTGTGTTTTTTTAATTGCCCAACCATTCATAGAAAACTAGAATTCAGACTCTGAAGATAAATCCTGCTCTTTGCTGGCTCTGGGGTCTTAGGCAAGTTTCTGCATGTCTCTTAGCCACGCTTTCCTAATCTGTGCAATAATAATAATATTTAGTTAGATTGTGGGAAGATTAAATGAAATAATCCAAAAAGTACTTAGCACAGGGCCTGGCACATAATTTATGTTTAATAAATGTTACCTATTTATAATTCTTATTCTCATGAAAAATGACAGTAATCCTGATTGAAAAGTGTTGTTTCACAAGCAATATCATGAAATTTTCATTTATCATTGAAATTAGACCTAAACTTAGAGGCCCCATTGTGACCATTTTTCCACTTAGAAGTGTTGTTATTTTACTTGAAACGGCATATTTTCTGGATCCCAATTCAGATGAAGCCTAACATTCTTAAGCAGGATATATCAACCATGTGCTTTCCTTTAACAAGCATTCGGCGATTGTAGCAAAGGCTAAGACTGCAGTGTTGGGAGTAATAAAGAAAGGAAAAAATGAAAGGGCGAGTGAAAACCATTTCCGTAAAATGTAGCAGTGACCGGGGCTGAGATGCATTTGTTTTCCCAACGACTAGCCAAAGGTTACTGGAAGACTTTGTTTACTTTTATTTGCACATACACAGATACAGAAGGGGAAATGAACTTGACTCTTGAGAAAAGGCCAGTAGTGAAATATTAGAGGTACTTAGCTATTTTAGAAACATTATATTGTAAAGTCAATGAAAAGTAATAGACACTTATCCATCAGCAAACTAAACTGAACACATCTATAAAGTATATATTGAGTTTCCAGGCAGCTATGAGAAGTTGGTTTGGTCTACAAAGATGGCATAGTTGGTTAGGGTCGGAGTGGGGGAATCCCTTTACCTGTAGAATCACATACCATGCCATTCTTCTTTTTCTTTTCTTTTTTTTTTGGAGGCAAAGGACTAAAGGTGTTACTCCCAGAGGACTAAAGCTAGAAAAAACCCCAAACAGTGGAATATCCGAAACCCACAGATTTCAAGCTGTCCCATTAGTGTTCAATATTGTTAAATTTATCCATAGAAAGTTATGGTACTGAGCTGAAAGAAATTGTTTTCAGAAGGACAGAGGGAATGTAAATTATTTCTCAGGCACTACGCTGATGACCAGAGGTACAGAACAGTGAGTGAAACTCACACACTCGGCCTTCTGGAGTTATGTTCTGGTGGGGAGACTGAGCAATGGTTAGAATGGTTAGTGTTTGGAGGAAATGCTGCTGGCAGCACATTGAGATGTGTGCAGTGGTGCCGCCGCTCCCACCTCAGGAGTAATAAGAGCTCTATGCATTTTTCTACAACATGTTAAAGGCCTGGTGGCTTAAGTTGACCATGAGAATCTGGAGCCTCAAATACTGATTTCACTTAGGTGGGAGCATTCTTCTTCCAGGTTTCCAGTGCCCCTCCCATCACAGGGACCTTGAGTATTTTTCTGCTTATATTGCTTTTCCTCTAATCCTTATGCTTCTGTAGGGACTCTTACCCATAGTTTTCCCCGAGGAACATTATTAAACTCAACCTCAAGCGCCCTAAAAAATGCATAAAACAAGTACACCATGAAAATGGTTTGTTCAGACGTCAAGCACTTTGAGATAATGCATGCTTCAGAGTCGACGCCTGCAGACTTGTCCCTGGGGAATGTCTTTGGATGTCATAATAGCAATTCTGGCTTTTGTAAATCATTTGCTATTTGGACAAGTCATGGCCACCACCTCAGTCACTAGATATATTTGTAATGGTTTATGTGAACAATAACAACAGCCACCTAGCAACATACTGTTTGGTCATGTCGTTTTTGTAATGCCACGTGTGATTTTGTGGGCTTTAGAAGGATACATTTTTACTGCATCTAACAGATCTTGAAAATTGAACAGCAAAGATTGTTGGAGGCCCCCTGTGCATAATAGCTGAGATCTGCCTGGTGTGTGACTTTCCTTAAGAATGACACTTAGCCTTTTGCGAGTTTGTTAGTACTTTTCTGCTCCACAAGGGAGGGACTGTATGTGTTGTGTTCACCATTTTATGTTCAGTATGTGGCACCCAGTAAGTAGCTCCGTAAGCATTTGTTGACTAGATGAATGAATAAATGAGTAGTTGTTAGGCATAGTTTAGTTTTTGAGTGTCTTCTGACTCAAAAAGCAATGACTGATCTACCGTCTGTACTCTCAATGGATAGTTTTTTCCTTGACCCTTTTTAAGGCATGATCAGTGTCAAATATAGTTGAGTGAATTCTGTGAGGTGTGAATACCTTAAAGATGCCAAATTTATGTCATCCCTCCCATTTATGTAGCACTTATAAGCACACACTGCCTTAGTCCTTGGAGCAACCCTGTAAGAATACTTACATTTTATGGCTGAGGAAACTGAGGTTGAAGGGAACCTCTGTGAATCTTTTAAGGCAAGTGTCCAGGAATGAGAAGTGTGTCTCTCAGTTGGCATAGACTATGGTGCATCCGTAGAGCCCAGCAAGTGTTTGTCTGTTTGGGGGCACTCATCATTGTCTCTGGCATTACTTTTAGCTATTATTCATCATTTTATTTTAGCTCTCTCTTTGTTCTTCTCATTTCACACTTCTTTTTGATTTTCAGTTGGACTGTTGACATGTCACTATTTGTGCTCTTTCTAGATCGATTTTTAAAATTAAAATACTTTTAGGGAACCAGGAAAACTTTCAGAATTAACTTTTTTGAGGAGACCTTACCTTTCATGGTAAGTGGATATTATATACGGTGAAAACACTTCAGCCTAGGCTGTGATGAATGCACAGGGCGTCCCAAAAGTAGCTTTTGCAGTCACCATGCATTGGGAAATGGGAAATTGTAGCTAAATGTACCTTCATTTACAAAATATTCATTCCAAATTTTTACAACATATTTACAAAATGTTCTGTACATGTTGGGCACCTCTTTATAAAATTTTGGAATGAATATTTTGTAAATAAAGGCACTTTTAGCTTTAATTTCCCATTTTCCCTATGTGTGGTGACTTTCTGTTTGACTTTTGGGATACTTATAGCCACAGGTGTGAGCACTTAGCTGAATTTAAGCTGTGAAAAGAATAGACAGGCAGTGTGTTCCCTGTGGAGCCCGAGAACACACAGGCACAGAGAATCTGGACGTGTGAATTAGCGTCCTGAGGCTCCGTCATCTTTGGTGTAATTGCTGTGAAGCTTAGACCAGGTAGAGTGGAGTATGTATTCAGCAAAGGTTGAGAATTGCTTTTCATTTGTGATCAGTTTGTTTTCTTGATGAACATATTACGATATATGGAGTTTCTTTCTTGTAAAACCTATTGGAAATTTAGAATGGGAGAATTCGTCCTCCGAGAGCCTGAGCTCCATAAGTACAGGGGTTTTGACTGTCTTGTCACAGTGGCTAAAAAATGCCTGAGGCACAGATGCTCAGTATATATTTTGTTGAATAAAAGAATGGATGTGACACACATCAACATCTTTTTAGCAGTAGGACCTGGGTTCATAGTGGAGGGAGCGACCTGGCGCCTTGCTATGATGACTCTCTGAGCTGCCTCCGTTGCTCCGTGACAACAAGCCCAGGCTGCACCTGAGTGGGGGGGGGGGCGGCCTTTGCTCTTTGTCCGCCCTGCTGCACAAGTGTGTGCACTTCTGACTTACTACACTTTCTTATGAAATTATAATTGGCTTTAATTTAATTCTATAATATAAGAATAGTAACTGTAACTAAACTGTGAAAGGCTGAAAATAGGTGGATAAAAATGAAAAGAATTAAAATGAATTGCTTTGAGTAGCCTGAGGTGACATGAATTAATATGCCATCAATTTTCTTCCCCTGAGAAACATTTGGTCACAAGGAAATCTGGCTTTCAGAAGAAATTTGAATGTGGGTGTGTAGTTTTTGGCATAGTCTAATATCACTGGAATGGTCTAAAGTAGATTTTGCTTTGTTTTTTCCCATGCCTTACTGTGGGTGCTCAAAAAGCCCCAGTCTGCTGAGTGAAGGGTCCGTCATCTGCCACCCCTAGACTGCCACCCACAGACGTTCGCCAAATGGCATAGCCAGTTTACGGAGTACACTGGGGGTGGTATATCAGACTAGGCTGAGGTGTCTTAGAAAGCACAGAAAGGTAATGTCAGATTAACATAGATTTTCCAAGGAGAGGTGGAAAAAGAGACTGATTAATTGATCTCCATGTTTCATAGTGCTAGCAAACTGTAGACTTTTAACAGATGTTTTTCAGTTGCCTGAAGAAACACAGATGTCTTGTTCATCTGACTGTCAGGAACGCACGGCCCTAAAGACTCTGTGTTCTTTTAGCCATGGTGTGCGTATAGCAGCTTTATGTTCTTCTCCTATAAGTGTATGGTTTGGGTAGGTGTGAGGATCCGTTGGCTCAGGAGTGACTGGGAAAACTGCATGCGGAAGGAAAAGAAAATGAAAATAACATGTGTTTGGAAATTCCAAGAAGGGTAGAAATTTCAAGCTTTTTCTTTTAACTTCAATAACTGCACAGAAAAAAGAGAGGGAATGAAACAAACACCAGGATTTATCTCTTCAATTCCAAATTTGTATTTTATAGCTATCCACTAACTCTTGTTTCTTCTTCAGACTTTAACTATACAGTTTAAACCTGTTTCAGAAACTCACTAAGTAAGGGTATTCAGAAACTACTTCACTAGATAAGCAAGTATAGTCATTGAGTATAGTACAGAGGAACTACAGGGCAAGTCAATCTCTCTCTCAGAAACAAAGAAGAACTTGTTCCTTTATCCATTGTAAACTTATTCGTAGACTTATTATTTGTGTTTTTATCTTTTCATTTGGGTTATCTTAGTATCTGGGTTATTTATCATCATTAACTCATTCCATCTTATAACATTTGTCTTTATATATCTGATTTTAGAATAAATACATTATTTATTTAGTGGGCTCCTTTTTTTAACTCCAGGAAGTTAATATTATTGACAACTCTGTTAGTCTAAAAAAAGATACACCGTACCACACCGAGGACAATTTAAATGAATTGAATATGCGTGTGCAGGGGTTTGACTAAGTATGTAATAGATACTCATTGATTAAGGGCACTTTTTAGGACATGTGAGCCTGAAAGTTCTTAATTTATAACTTAGTTGTTTTTTTTTCCTTTTAACACTTTCTCAAGGAATAGGACATAGAGTGCTCCTTTCTTACATAGTTCTTTTTCAGACTGATGTGGACTGAGATAAAATTTATAGATTAGTGAGAGAAGTCCACATCTAAATCAAAAGATTTCCAGAAGCACTTTTCTCAGTGTTCTTCTGAGTCCTGAAATGTTCCAGATGTCCATAGGTTTCCTCCTCTGCTTTTGTGAGAGGGTAGTAGAAATACATGTTCAACTGTATATAGATGAAACTTTAATACAAAAAGAAAAATGGCCATTATTAAAATTAAGTGGCAGGCCCAACAGCAGACCTACTTAATGGTTTTGCTTCATAAATGGAATTATTCCTAAATGCAGTTGATAATGGCATTTTTAAGAATTGATTCTTATCAGGAAATTGTCCATTACAAACATGTAAAGAATAACTTCTTATTCTCTAGGACAATTGCTACATTTGTGTGTTCACTTACTTATAGGCAGTAAGTGAGATTTGGTGCTCCTGGTGAAATATCTGGTCCTCATTTTGCGTTTTCGCCCTCCTTTCAAAGCTCTGCTGACTCCTCTGGTACTTGATCACCGAGAGTGTCTACAAGCTAAAACAAGTTGAAGATGCATTTCTGCAGCTGACATTTTTCACTTAAAAATAAATCACAGGATGCCCTTTGGAGAGCACACGCCTGGGTGTGGAACATTAACAAAGGACACATCAAACCACAAACACTTCTAGCGGATCCAATTCCAGTGTTGCCACACAGCCTGAAAAAATAACATTATTACCTACAAAGCATTGTCCCCAACTGTTCAATCCTTATCCCTATGAATGGGCTTTTGGAACAGCTCTGTGGATATAGGTACACACTGTGCTTTTTATCTAGGAGATCTGAATTTTCTTCCCTATTTCTCTCTTTTAATGAATGAACTAAAATGAACTTAAACTACTAGCCAAGCTTAGAAGGATGGATTTTATAATAGATTTTCTTCTGAAATATTTGAAACAGTAGAATGACTTTCTATTTCCTATTCCTATTCCTTGGCCAGAAATATATATTCCAATCTTGAAATCCTTCTTCTAGACAGAATGTAACAAGATCGTTGGTTGGTATAAAGAGAAATATTCTTCTCTAACAAGTACATTATATCAGCTTAATTTGTTTTTGAATTGTTAAGCTGCACAAACAGATTGTGTGGTGTCAGCAGATGACTAAACTGCCTTTATGGCTAAAGATATGCTATAAATATGCTCATCTTAATGTTGTATGCAGCAGTTCTCAACCTGTGAGTCACAACCCCTTTGTAACAATGAAAATACATTGCGGCATCAGGCAGGTTGAGAACCACTGCCTTGTAGGAAAGATTTGTAAATAGGCTGATCATGCTGTATTGGCCAGCTCACTTCTTAACTTATTTTAATTCGTGCATTATGGAGAGTCACCAACACGTGAAATGAAAAAGTAGAAATGGCACTGCTGAGTAATCACAAGCTATTGACTACACAATCTTCAAGGAAGGAGGGGCAGTGAACATTCTTTGGACCACTTAATTCAAGAAAGAACAGGCTTTGTTTATTTAAGGACCAGTCTGTCTGTTTCCTGATCACATTCTTATTGTTAAAATGTCAGAGTCTATTACACTGGATAAAATGAGAGAGAAAAAAAGTGTAATATAAGTGGGCCAGAGAAGGGTGGTGGTAGATGTTTGAATACCCTCCCCTCTTGGAATTAATCAGTGGTTTATAATCCTGAAAAATGTTTTAACTTTGAGAACTGAGTTTCTGACTCAAGTTATACAAGAGAAAATATTACTTGGCTTGAGAAAGGCTCTTATCAATTTGTACACAGACTCCTTAATCATGGGGGAATTGTAATTAGAGATTCAGTATCTCGAGAACATGATTGTGACCTAGTTATTTCTGTTCTGCAAGTGCTCATAGGAGGTACTGGCTAGACCTGAAAATAATGAATTAAGAGATTCCAGCTGGGATGTGATGAAAGCATTTTTTGGGAATCTCTGTATCTTGGCTGGATCGCGTGGGTTATAACTTGGAGAGACCTAAACTGGTAGTACTATATGACAGATTTATAGCCCAATTGATGTTGGGCATCGGAAAAAAAGGCTGAGGTTAAAAAAATGACTTGAGAATTATGAGTTCTAAAGGAATTGCCATTGGAAGGGATGCTAAAGCAGGAAAGCATGAATTCCTTATACGAAGGGCAATAAAAATAATAAAAGCTGGTGGGGAGGCATTGAATGGGAGACACAGTGCCTGTTTTTCATGGTGACCCCTTCCTCCAAGACCCCTTATTTCCATGTTTTGCTTCACAGTTCTCCACGACATCTATCTGTAATGTAGCTTATTTATATTCTAGCTCCTCTAGCTCTCCCACTACATTATTAAACTTCATGAGGGCAGGAATTTATTTTTTTTCCCCACTACTCTGACCTACCTTTGTGGTATCCTAGCTACTAGAGTGGGGTATAACACTTCGTAGGCTCTTGATAAAAATTTAAGTGAATGAGTGAATGGCACTTTAAGCCAAAAATTTTCTGTCTTTCTTTTATCCATCTCTCCCTCCTTCTTTTCCTTTCTTCCTTCTTCCAGCAAGTACTTATTAGGACATGCCAAGGCACATAGATTACTCTTGGAGCTGACGGTCTATTGGGACGAACCCATGAATCAAGGACAGAGTCCAGTGTGGGGTGGTGGCACTCCAACAGACCTAATAAGCACATGAGGTAGTGGGAGGGATAAGTGTAGAGGGGGTGAAAAGCATCTAAATCAGGATGAAACGTCAAGGACAATTTTTTTTTTTTTTTTAGAGAATCAAGGATTAGAAAGTTAAGGATTTATAGAACCAAAAAGGATTTGTAAGAGTTGATAGGAAAAAAATATATGACTTGAAAGAACAAGACAGCATTACGAGGGAAATTGCAGGTAGTTTATTGAGAATGGAGAGAGATGATATGAGCAAATGGAGCAAAGTGGAGAGTCTTTTCAAAATCATTCCTTTCACAAGGTGTTTGGTGGTTTTCCTTGGGTGAGTCCCTAATATGTTAGAGCAGTGGAGGAGACTGTTTCCATGGGAGTTTTGTCCTTTTGCCTTTCCACTTCCCAGCTTTCGGTTTGCTCCTGCCCGGCTCTGTATCTGAGGCTAGGAATGAAACAGCTTTACCATTTCCTTGCCAGCACATTATCTGGAGTGTGGAGATTCTCTTTTTATTTTGTCATAAACAGTTGTAAGGCTGTAAAGCCAATGTTAGCGCAAAGGCTCTTTCAACCTAATTTTGTTATCTGTGATTGTGGGGCAGGGGTTATCTCTGAAAGAATACTTTCGACTTTTATGTTATTTACTGGAACTTATACTTCATGTCACACAGAACTATTTCCTATCTCTAATCTGCAAATATTCCCTTCTGGAACAAGTGTTTTATGTTTAGCCTCTAGGAATGCCTAACAGTTGAGTAAAACTGTACTTCCTTGTTATTTTGATCTAATACAACTAAACAAACTTTTGTTTAGTTTTTAGTGTTAATACGTTTATATGATGGATTCATTGATATTTGTTCATTTGAATTGTTATTTAAAATGAAATGAACAAAGCAAAGGTGATTTTCATAAAACTGGACATTATTTTGTATCATACTTGAGTTTCCAAAGGGAAGACTCCTGATCACACACATCTGTTGTCATATGAAAGCCGCTGCACACTCTTGAGCTTCTCAGTTCTTAATCATTTTATTAACATTTCTTGGAATCTTTTCTAGCTCATTACATTAATATTGGTATGGTTTTGTACTGAGAAGAAGATTGGGAAATGTTTAGGTAGTAGATGTATCTACCTGGTGACTATGCAAAGTGGGCTCTAATACATTTTTTAAAATGTGTGAATAAGAGTTTTATTTCTAAAACATACATATGACCATTAGCCACTTCCCACTGCCTTTGGAAAGAGACTCCAGAGCCTTTCCAAGAGCCACCTGGCCGTTTACAATCTGGACCTGGTAGACCTTTTGGCCTTGTCTCTTGCTGTCACAACCAGCAATTCAGTCTGCAATACATGCTCCATTTAATTCCTTCTGTCTGACACATTCTCATTGATCTGCCAGAGGAGAAAGCTTCCTCTAGCCATACTGTAGAAGAGTGACTTCTTCAATATTTCCAAAACATTTTGCATGAGAGCACCCACTGGATCACTTCACTTTATGTACTTATCCCACCATCCAGATTGTACATTCAAGATAAAGGCTTTTATATCTCCAGGGTCTAATATCATGCCTTTGTCCATTGCAAGGACTATGTAATGAGCTTACAATGAATGAACGGAGTGATAGTCCAGTGCCACGCCTGAAGATCACCCAGTTCCAAGACCTGTGCTCCACATCATGAGGATAGGAGTCCTGCAATGAAGATGATGCCAGAGAGGTTGCCCTTAGCCAGGACATCATTCAGACCCAGGCAATGGGGGAATGACTGTCACCAGCTTCTAGAAAGGTCCTGACTTGTCTGCCCAGCCTGTTCTCTTTAGAGAAGGGTCCTTCGATGGTGCTGCTCTGGGTCCCTTGCTAGCAGAGACTTTGCTGGGAGACCAGGATTACTCGCAAGCCTCAGTCTGGTTCTGGTGGTTACTTTAGTTGCTTGCCAAGCATCTGGTAAAGGGAATATGATAGACTTGAAGGGACTGACAAGAATCCAAAATCTTACTGGGCTACAAATCTTAATTTAGAGCTATGCCTTAGGAGAGTGATATAGATTATTTTCCTTGGAACTATGATTTTACATTTGCTGAAGTTGATTTAATCTTTTAATGGCCCACTCACGCAGCCTTGTTAGACCTGTATGTTTCACTATAAGAATAATTATTATTTTAAAAATTTAGTCATTGTTCTTTTTATTTTCTTAACATATGTCATATTGTTTAATTTACAATTTATTTTATTCTGTTAAGATGTAATGAAATAATGGAGATGTTTAGCCCATAAACGTGCTCGATGTCATTCAGTGTACCATATAAGATTAGTGTGCGTCATCGTTACAGATATGCAGTTCCAACGTATAATTTGAGTTATGTGTTGTATTTTGGGCCATAATTGTCAAACAAAATAGAATGCATATAGGTGTAAATGTATGTAAATATATATGTAAAACTACAAACTTGCAAAAACAATTTGAGATAATCCCAAAGCTAGATCGCAAAGAAAGTATCCTTTCTTAGTTGAAATGCCTTCTCAGCCTTCTGTTTTTGGATAAATGCAAACTTCTTAGTGTGTGGACAACACCTCCTACCTCTCTGGCTTCACTGTTCCCTGCCAGCAGATGCCCTTCCATGGTCTGGACCAGGCCCACTTCTTCCCTGTCTGCTGTTTCTCCCTTAACAGATTTTCAAAGCACTCGTCTGCTCTCTTGTCAGTGCCCTTTGCCTCTTGTTTTTTTTAAAAAAAAATTTTAATGCTACCAAGTACAGAGAATAATATGACAACTATATGTAAACCTTCCACTTAATATTATCAAATGTTAATATTTTATGAAATTTGCCTCTATATTAAATAAACAAACAGAACATCTCAGATAAAGCTTGTGTGTATTTTTTCCGACCTAGTTCCATAGACATTCCTCTCTCCAGAGGCAACTGCCATGATGAATTTGTCCTATAGTTTACTTTTTTTTTCCTGTGACAGAGTCTCACTTTGTTACCTTTGGTAGAGTGCCATGGTGTTATAGCTCACCGCAACCTTGAACTCTTGGGCTCAAGCGATTCTCTTGCCTTAGCCTCCCAAGTATCTGGGACTACAGGTGCCCACCACAACGCCTGGCTATTTTTTAGAGATGAGGTCTTGCTCTGGCTCAGGCTGGTCTTGAACTCCTGAGCTGAAGCAATCCACTCACCTCAGCCTCCCAGAGTGCTGGGATTACAGGCGTGAGCCACCGTGCCGAGCTGTCCTGTATTTTTCATCTCAGCACTTTACTATACATATGATCTCGTGGCCATTTCTAATGGCATAGGTTTTTCAATACACTTTGCCAGATTTTAAAGAAAATGCTATTTTAGATAATACTTACTGCTGCCCTCTTGGGGCTCTTTGCTTCCTCTGGTTTAAAGATTCTTTGCTTTGTTTTCCTTGTTTTTCAACAACCAATTCCAATTGTTGTTTATTTGAAAAAAAATTCTGAAATTTCTGATCTTCAGAATTTAAATTTTATTCTCCATGCTATGGAAAAGTTTGTTGACCTTTGCCTCTTTTGACCTCCTTTTGTCCCTACAAATGTAGGGATTAATTATACTTTATTTCTTTTCGCAGAAATCACATTACATTTTTATCAGCTTTATAGTTTCAATAATGAGAATCTTTCATTTGTAATGTTCAGAAATATTTTCAAAGACCTTTTAAAATTTGATCCTTTAAAATGATGTCAAAGTAGTCCATGTTTGTAATAGATGATATGAAAAGTATATTAAAGTCATAAAAGTGCATAGAAGTTGGAAAAAATAAACAAATATCCCTGAGCAACTGCTGTTAATATTTAATATGCTCATTTAATAAAATTTGAGAAGTAGAAAGAAACTAGTTACTATACTAATCTAATCACAGTTTATATTTGCTTGACTATATTTCTGTCCTGTTTCCATTTTTTTTAGATGGTAACTTTTTTGCAATCAAGACATAAATGCAGTTTGTATTATGTGTTTATCCACATAGAAACATTTAAAAATAATACACAACCCTTTGTTTCCATTTTGTTATGTATTTAGCCTCTACACTTAGTTTTAATTTTTTTTCTGTTATGTCACTGTCTTTGGGTTCTCTTTGAACACAGAGCTTTTACATATTGAAAATAGAGTGAAATACTGAGACATGGCTATGGGCATCTTAAAGGTTTTAATATACATTGCCAAAGTGGTCTCATCCACGTCTAAGTGTCTGAGATCGGTTTGTCTCCTTCGTGCCAATGTATGGGTTTTTCAAGTAATAAAAGATAAAAAGACATTCTTGCTCATTCCCCCAAATAGTCATTAGCTCTTTATAGACATAAGGTCTTAAATCTTCTATTTGTTTTGTACTTAAAATATCTTCCAGTAATTTTTATTTTTATTAGTGTACAGATATTTTTATTTTTGTTTACTGTTACATGTGCATCTTTTCCTTGTGATTTTGTCTATGGCTTTTGAGATGAGAGAGCCTTCTTGCTTCTGAAGAAGCAATAAACATTTTATGTTCTTCTAGGGTTTTATATGGTTTTATATTTAAATATATTTGATTCTTTGGTCCACTTTGGATTTGTTGTAGGCTTAGGGCAGATGCTACTGAGACACCATCCCTGGTTTAAACCAGTGAGAAATGCAGCCAGTGGTGGGGAGATGAATTCCAGTAAACATCTTGCATTTTGTACCTGACTCTTAGTAGGGGTGTTATTTAAATAAGATTGATGGGTGATACTAAAATGTTGTACTACACTTGGACTTCCCATGGTCATGAAGACCTTCTGTGGCTTGGTGCATATCTGGCATTTTTTGCTGAAGGGTGCCTTGCCCTTGGTTTCTGAGTGTCCTCTAGCTACTTCATGAGAGGTAGATCTTCGGCTCTTTCTCTCGGGCTGAGGTAGATCTTCGGCTCTTTCTCTCGGGCTTGTGAACTCTGCCTTCTAGCAAACAACGTACGCTCAGCATTAGTCAGCAAGCCCATTTTGCTCAGGCCTTGGAAAGTTTAGAACACAAGGTCATTCATCAGCAGGCAGAATCCCTTCCAGTCACCTTTCCTCTGGAACCTGCTTACCTATCCCCAGCAGCCTGGCCAGCAGATGCCAGTTTGCCTGGCCTGGTCAGTATGTTCAGGCCAACTCTTTCCTTAGCTTGCTGAAAGCCTTTCTTTTCTAGCTTCACAGCTCCAAAATAAATAAAAATGCTGTTTATGGCAACAACCTTTTTTTTCTTACATAAAAGAATAAGTATGGGACAAGTGATTTAATAACTTAACAAGAATCGACTTACCCAGTTTAAATGTAGTGAACACTCTATTACCCAGAGTGTTCAATAGAGATGGGAATACTTTGCAAGAAGTGCTGGACAGGGGACTCAGGAATTAAATGAGGGTGATCTTCTCAACCTTCTTACTCTAAGACTCTGAAGTTAAATGAGCATCTCACGTCCCATCTCCTTTGTTTTTCTCAAAGTTACCCTAATTTTGTAGAAGCGGTACAAAACAAATTTTTTCCTGTGCATGACATTTGTATGTTTGCATTCTTTCATGTATTTCTTCATGGAAAAGTAAAAAATGTGATGTATGTTTACCTAAAGGACTTTTATTTGCCAGAACATGATATGAGTGAGGTCATGACTATAGGTTCAGTCCTCAGATAAGCCAATCATGTTAAGTTCTAGTCAGTTTAGAAAAAATGAATTCTAAACGTATAGGAAAAATATGATTGGAAAATGGCTCAGTTATCTGCCCTAGATGGTTAGAAATAAAACACTTATTTACCTAGTAAGTAAAACAAACAAAAAGAGTAGTAAGCCCATACAGTTGAGATACAACTAGGATATCTAACAGGAAACATGTAGGATTTCTGGGGTTGTATTAATTGACAATATGTGCAGTCTTTAGATAAATGTAAACATTGATTAGTCAATATTTTTCAAAACAGTTTTGTGGAGGTATAATTTACACAACATAAAATTCATCCATTTTAATTGTACAATTCAATAATTTTCAGTAAATTTAGAATTATGCAATTACAACTACAACTTCATTTAAGAACTTTTCCATCACCCTCAAAAAGATTTCTTGCACTTATTGGAAGAAAATCTCTGCCCTCACCCACAGCAACCACCAATATACTTTCTGTCTCTAAATATTTCCCTCTTATATAAGTGAAATTTTATGGTATGTATTCTTTTATAGCTGCTGTTATGTTACAGTATGTATTAGTACTTTGTTCTCTTTTATTGCTGAGTAATATTCCATCGAATGGATATACCATATTTTGTTCATATTTTCACCAGTTGGTGGACCTTTGGATTGTTTCCAGGTTGGGACTATTATTATGAATGATGCTTGCTATGAACATTCATGCACAAGTCTCTGTGTGGTCATATGTATTTCTTTGGTATAGAGTTGCTGGATTATACGTTTAGTTTATGTTTAACTTTTTAAGGAAGTACCAGAGTATTTCCCATTTTACATCCTGTACATTTTTCACTCTCATTAGCAATGTGTGAGGGTTCTAGTTCCTCTTTATCCTCACAATCATTTGTTATTGTCTTTTTCATTCTAGCCATGCTAGTGAGTGAGAAATGATATCTCAGGATTTTAGTTTTTATTTTCCTAATCTAATGATGTTGAGCATTGTTTGATATGTTTATTCATACATGTATATGTATCTTCTTTTGTAAAATTTTTATTAAAATCTTTTGCCAATTTTAAAAATTGAGTTAACTTCTTTTATTGAGTTGTAAGAATTCCTCGCAGCTTTTGATGCAAACCCTTTATCAGATACTGCAAATATTTTCTCCCTGTCTGGGAGTGTCTTTTTCATTTCTTAGTGGTACTTTTGGAAATATAAAAGTTTTTAATTTTGATGAATGTCAAATTTGTCCATTTTTTTCTTTTCTAAATTGTGCTTTTGGTATTTCATCTAAGAATTCTTTGCCTAACGCAGGATCCTAAAATTTGTTCCATGTTTTCTTCTAGAAGTTGTGTAGTTTTAGCTCTTGTATTCGAGTCTATGATCCATTTTGAATTAATTTTTGTGCATGATGGGAAGTAAGGATCAGTTTCTAGACCATGTTTTCCTCATTGAATTTTCTTGGTACTTTTGCTGGAAATCAATTAGGTGTTATTGGAAGGGTTTATTTCTGGCCTTTCTATTTTGTTTCATTGATCTAAGGTCTGTTTTTACTCTAGCACCATGGTCTTTTGGTTACTTTAGCTTTATATTAAGTCCTCCAACTTTATTCTTTTCCTAAATTGTTTTGGCTATTCTAGGTTCTTTGCATTTCCATACAAAATTTAACTTGACCATGTCAGTTTCTGCAGACTATTCCTTGGGATTTTGATAGGGCTTGCCTTCAATCTATAGATCAACTTAAGGGTGAATGTCATGTTAAAAATATCGATTTTTCCATTCTATGCATATAGATTGTCTCTCCACCTATTTTCATATTTTTCAGTTTCTCTCAACTTTTTTGCAGTTTCTTTCTAAACTTGTTTATTGGTTTTTTTTTTTTTTGGTAGATTCTTTGGGATTCATATATAGATATGATTATATTGTCTGGGAACAAAGATAGTTTCACTTCTTCCTTTCCAATCTGTGTGATTTTAATTTATTTTCTTTGCATCAATGCACTGGCCAGAATCCCAAATACAATGTTCAATAGAAGTGATAAGAGCTGACATCCTTATCTTGTTCTTGATCTTAGAAAGAAAGCATTTATTGTTGCACCATCATGTATGAGGTTAGCTATAGGTTTTTCGTAGATGTCCTTCAACAGGTTTAGGAAGTCCTCTTGTATTTATATTTTGTTGAGCGTTTTATTATGAATGGACTTCGGATTTTGTCAGATGCTTTGTCTGCATCTATTGGAACAATCATGTGGTTTTTGTCTGACATTCTATGAATATGGCTTATTACATTGAGTTTCAGATGTTAAACTGACCTTGCATTACTGAGATAAATCCCACTTGGTTATGGTGGATAATTCTTTTTAAATTTTGTTAGATTTGGTTGGATAGTTCTGTGTTGAGGGTTTTTGTGTCTCTGTTCATAGGGAATATTGGTCTGTAGTTTTCTTTTGATGTCTTTGTCTGGCTTTGGTACCAGGGTTATACTGGCTCATATAGTAAGTAGAGAAGTGAGTCAATTGGTGTATTTTTCAACTGGTCTCAGGGGATGGGAAGGATGGTGCAGAACAGTGTTTCTTTAGGATGAAATTCCATTTAAAAATCATTTCTAATCTTGGGACTGATGCTTTTATAAAATGCAATACAAATTAATCACTGGGAAAAGTGCAAACAGAAATATACAAATACAAACTCCATTTACCCTATTTATAAACTGGATTCAGCCTATATTAAAATACTCTATCAAATTAATACAAATGTTTCTTTTCTTTCTTTCTTTCTTTTTTTTTTCTGAGTCTATCTCTGTCACCCTGAGTAGAGTGCCATGCCATTATCATAGCTCACAGCAACCTCAAACTCTTGGGCTCAAGCAATCCTCCTGCCTCAGCCTTCTGAGTAGCTGTGACTGCAGGTGCCTGGCACTACACCCAGCTAGTTTTTCTATTTTTAGTAGAGACAGGGCTGGTGCGCAGACTGGTCTCCAACTCCTGAGCTCCAGAAATCCACCTGCTTTGGCCTTCCAGAGTGCTAGTATTACAGGAGTGAGCCACCAGACCTGGCCAATACCAGTGTTTCTAAAGGCTTATTCTTAATTTCTATATTTATCTCATCACAGACTAGAAATAAATACGTCTTTTAAATCTGTGAATCCGCTTTTAGTAGCACTGCTGTAGACCTATGCTTCTCAAACTTTCATGAGCATTGAAATTACCTGGGGATCTTGCTCAAAATCAGATTCTGATTCATTAGGTCTGAGGTAGCGCCTGGGTCTCTGCATTTCTTGTCAATCTCCCAGATGCTGCTGCTGCTGGTCCACAGGATTGTACTTGGAATACCAAGGATATGAAATATGCAGATAGTAAAATAAATGTGATTATTTTTAAAACTTTGTTACAAATTGCTTTGAGACATATTTTGGTTTTCCTAAGATTGTGGGGTTGTTGCTCAACTGTCATGATTCTCTAGATATCAGTTGTTTTTCTTGGTCTCTGACCTTTCTGGGATTCTAACTGTTCCTCTATAAATCCAGGGGGTTGAGCTAGAGATCTCTGAAGTCCTTTCCAGATCTCATAGTCTGTAATTTTAAGCATCCACGTCAAGGGAGAATTAATGGCTGCATTTGCATTTTCTTTTTGTATAAACCTAATAAAACATGAACCCAAAGTTTTATGTTACAACAGTTCTTAACGTAATGTTAAAAAGTAACAGTGAACATGCTTTGCTAAATTTTGGATGATCCAGAAAGATGTGTATCAACATTCAAGGATTTTTCCATGTTAACATCTTGAAGAAAAAGGGTGGGGGGCTTGTTTAAACCTATAGTTAGAAATCCAATTAAAAAATAATTGACTTTCTTAAACTATGGGGAGACAAGTTAAATAGGTGTTTATATTATGAAATTCAAGTTGACACAAAATAGCTGAAAGGCTTCCATTTCACCCAAGTAGAAATGATCTCATTTTCCTTTATATTTCATTTTATTTACTGAGATACTTGAAACTTTTCCCCCTGTTGCTAAAACTAAAAGCAAACGAAAAGAGTGGTAAATTAGTAGTAGAAATGTGTTGCCGAACCTCCTGGGGCTGTGTCCTCTGTCTTCAGCACATAGTGGTTTGATTCTGCTATTCTTACTACAGATGATTACAGCAAACTCTGCTATGAAGGGTGGAGGCATTTGGTCGGCCTCCAAAGAAAGTGACTAATAATTGACCTAATGTACAGAGCACATGGATAACATATTCTTAGGCTAAGAAAAAAGTTCTAGTTTGCAGGGTGTGTAAGAGTTCATACTTCTCTTTCCATTCTTCCAGAAGATGTAAAATACTCAGCTGCTGTACTAAAAATTCAATTCCTTAGACTCAAATGGGAATCATGCATTCAATGCCACTGTTAAATTCAATTTAAAAACAGATTCTTGCCCTAGGAATTTCTTAAAATTGTTTAGAATGTTGAAGAGGAATTGTATCAGTTTTGTTTTATTTAGGTTTTGTAGTGCCCTCACTCTGTAAAACAAATTTTTAGTTTTATATACAGTTGAGCAATTGTTTGTTTTCCTTGGGACAGAGATTTGAAGTTTACCAAATACATAGGAGTTTTTATTTGCTGAGATTAGTGGAAAGTTGGGATTTTTCATTTACTTTTTTTATTTATTACATTGAATATCATTTAAATAATATGCTTACTGCATTTTTGTTATTCTTGGCTCATCTGGAAGATATTTTACTTGGTAGCTTTCCTTTTTATTCATTTAATAATAGGTCAGCTTGGCAGGCCTTTTTATTTTTAATTATCTAACTCTTTATTGTGTTTCGTGCTAAGACATACTCATTAATGTTAGGAAGGACATGGATCAAAATGTTTACCGTGGTTCTTTCTGGGAGGTGAGATTCTACTTGAATTCTTTCTGCTCTCTAATTTTTTTGTGTATTTTACATATTCTGCAATTCCATTTTTTTTATTAGTAAATGCCACAAATATAAAATTAATAAAAACTGGGAATTCCTAGCATTATTTATCTCTAGAGAAAGGACACTTTTCATGTATCTGTTTAACATACATGCTGGCCCTACTTTTGTTAGGTAGTTTGCTGGGTCTGGGGAGGAAGAGGCAGATGAGAACCAGCTGTTTCCTTCGAGCTCACGTTCTGGTTCCTCATCTGACCAAAATATGGTCAGTGGGAAACAGTAAATGGTGCCCCAATAAATTATTTCTATCTGTAAAATGGTAATAATTTCCTGCCTCTCACACAGGGTTTTAATCGAGATTGTGTATGTAACGTACGTGGTCTGACACTTGGCATATAGGAAACTTGTAGTGATTATTGTGCCTTGCACATTCAGGGTGATGGGGAACTCCTTACCTCTAGAGGCAGCCCAGCGTGTGTTTGGATAGCTTGGGGAGAAAGTGAGACCACATACCCAGGTGAAATTCTGTTTCAGAGGAGCCTCCCTGGCCCCCACACTTGTTCTTCCAGGCAACATCCTCTTAAATACCAACTACGAGAAATTTGGCCTATTACCCTAATTCCCTCCAAGCCAGGTTCCTGTTGGAACTTTTCTCTGAGAACGCATCTCTAGTTTTATCATGAGGGACACGGAGAAGCTGCGTTTTATTTTGTTATAGTTATGCAACTATAAATATTTATATTTTGTAGATGTGGGGGCTACCCGGACTTTTTGCTTTTTAATTAATTAAATTAGCTTTATGTTATTAATAGAAAAAGAGCATTTGGGGAGACAAAGATGTAACAAGCAAAAAATATTCCCTGGATCACCTAAAGCAGGTGAAGACACAGAGTTCAGAAACTTCCACTTAATTCCCTCCAAAGTGTCTTTTCTGTGACCTGACAATAAAGTACACATAAAACCTCGTTGGCTTTGTATCACAGAAATGCTTCCCTGTCTCAGCAGATGATTCGAATGAGTTTGGTTTATTGATCTGGTTGCAAGGGGTGCTGTCCAACAAATAATTCTATACAATAAAAAAGCCTTCTCGGTGCCTGCGGAGTACTGCTGAGGGTGGTGGGAGTGTCTGTATGATGATGAGGAGGATGGGTGAGGAAAATCCACAGGGTTATTGTTCTCTGGGGAAGCAGCCACAGTGTCACTCCTGAGCTTTCTGCATGCCTGCCTCCCATACCAAACATTACAGCCTTCCCCTAAAACTTCCAGACCACCCACTGTAACAATATAGTATATAAAAGGATCCAGATGCTTGGAAGCAGAAAGGGTGAAGCGCAGAGCACGCGTGATGCCTTCTCGTTGGCCTTTCTAGGTTTTGAACACTGTTTTTGCATAGTTGCCTCACTAGAGAGATCAAACTTCATCTCCAAGTCTCATTTGCAGAGCATTTAAAAGAAATATATCAGGATTAAAATGTATCACAAAAATAAGCATTTTAAGATTAGACTTGATTCAAGGGTCTCTGCCTGTACAGCTCTGCCCTGCTCTTCAGGATTCCCCAGAGAACAGGACGGGTGGGGGGAACACATCGATGTTGGATGCACATGTACATGGAGCTCTAAAGATAGAGAGGGTTTGTAGGGGAGAGGAGAGCGCAGAGAGTATCAAATAAGAATGATAGCCTCAAGGAACGTGTGGAGCCTCCGTTTGCAAAATGGCACAGGAGAGCTGGCTAAACAGACAACTTATAGTTTAAGGCCTAATTGCTTGGAAATTTTGAAAAAAGCCTCATTTTGGAAATGAATATTGTTTGGAATTTAGGCCACTTGGCAGCTTTGCATTGGTTCGACTGAGGGAATATGGGTTTGCAACAGTTTGTTCAAAACAGATTTAATAGATGCAGCCGCCTCTCTCCACCCCTCCCCCAGCTGATTTACAAGATGCAAACTTCTTCATGAGACTTGTTAATTAATTTACTGATCCTAACCCCTTTATTTTCTCTCATCGTCCCATCAATATTCTTACCTTGGTTTCTCTTATCATATTACCATTTAAGAAATACTTAATGCCTTTAATCCCAGCACTTCTGGGGACTGCTCAGGGAGGATTGCTTGAGGCCAGGAGTTTGAGACCAGCCTGGACAACATAGTAAGACTCCTCTTTCAAAAAAATAGGGAAAATCCGCTGGGTACGGTGGCGAGTCTGTAGTCCCAGCTACTGAGGAAGCTGAGGTGGGAGAATTGCTTGAGCCCAGGAGTTCTGGGCTGCAGTGAGCTCTGATCACACCACTGTATTCGAGCTTGGGTAACAGAGTGAGACCTCAACTCAAAGGAAATAATTTTTTTAATATTTACCAAAAAATTAAAAAAAAATGTACCAAAAATTATGTCTCTCTCTAGAAAGTTAGCTTTGGAAAAGCAGGAGCTGGTTGCTTGGTTCTATTATACCTTAAGCACCTAAAGTAGTATCTGGTAGACAGGAGGTACTTAAGAAGTGTTGATAATAAAACTTGGTTCATCAAGGAGTTCTAGACAGGACTCTGAGGAAAATATCTTTTTGTTTCATACATTTATTCACTCACTCATTCATTTGTTCATTCAGTCATCCATCCCTCAAACATTTACTGAAGACCTGAGATGTGCTAGATACTGGGCCTATAATCCTGCCCCAAAGGAATTTACAAATAGGAAAAAACACATCTAACTACAATGTGGTACAATCTCTTCATTAAAGAGGAGACAAAGTATTGAACACTAGATTTAAAATGTTTCATTAAAAATTTTAGAGTCTTCCAGATTATTTATTGAAAAAATAAATGCATTTTTGCCTTCTAACATAAGTGTAGTCAGAGGGCTTGTGTGCCTTGATCTCTTTGCCTGATTTAGGCTGGAAGCCCCAGTTGCAGAGAAGTGTTTTCCCCAAACCATGGGCAGAGCTTTCCTGCCAGTGAGCAAGTCGACATGCCCAGTGTTTGAGTGGCAATCTCGCAGTGGGACCTCCCCACCTAAGTGCCATCTCTAAAAATAGCAGAGCTTTATCCTTGAAAATGAAAATGCTTTGGTTTTAAAAATATGTTTCTGTTTCTAATGAAACCAAGACTTGGGTTAGTTTAAAGGCGTTCACATTTCCCTTTGCTGATGGCAAGAAACAAATCTTTCATGCCCACGCATGAAAGGCTATTCCATCTAGAGTCCTCTATGGTTGACTCAGGTCCCCGTTTGGTATATACAACGTGGTCGCCAGTTGACAAAAAGTAAATTTATTGAAGCAAAGAAGAACTGTAGGTTACTGTGTTTTCTGCTTTTTCAGAATATGTAAAGTTCCCTCAAAGTAGATGCATCACAGTGACTTCTGGTCTCGTTGTGGCCCACTGTCCATGAAAACTGCCAAAGATGTCACCACATCACTGCCTGGACCTGTGGAGTGGACCCTCATGGCCATCCGAACTAGTCTTTGCTTTCTGTAAAGGATTCTACAGTGTCTAGTGAACTGAAGTTACTAACCAGGGGTCACACAGCTAATTGACGGGAGTCCACACTTGAATCTGTTCTTCTGCCCTTCAGTGTAATGTTTTCCAAAATTGGTCTACTGACCACTTCCATCATTGCTGCTCAGTAAAAATGCAATTTCTGGCCCTTAGTGGAATCAGCATTATTGAGGGTAGAGCCCAGGAATTTGCATTTCAGTAAGTTCCCAGTGGTTCTGATGTTCACCAAAATTTGGAGCCTTGAGACCCTATTTCAAGGGAAAGCCACATGTTCTTCTGGAATGCTTGCCCCCCAAAAGTGACCTGTTGAGTACATAGACTATATAAACCATTTAAAGATGAGCTTTAAAGTTGAGAAAAAATATTGCTCTAATTTAGGAAATGAAACCTTTAATTTAGAGATATTTTCCCCAGAGTGTATAAGTAGGAAAATTTTCATTTGAAGATTATTGATTTAGTGGGTCAATTGAAAATCATTGATAAAGTCTAAAAAGATAAACGTGATGCTTTAAAAATTATAATTGAGTGAATGGAATCTAATATATTCAATCTAGTTATGCTTTTCATAAAAACCTTTCTGGCTGGATGTTCAGGGTGCTAATAAAGTGATTACCTATCTGGTGTTAGGAGGAACTGAGCAGAGGGGACATTTCAGTGAATACTTTTTATGTATCCTGATTTTTGACCCCTGTGAATGTATTGCCTATTCACAAATTTTAAGATAATACAGAGGTTTAAAGCATTGACAGTTATTGTAGGGCCTTAGTAGGTGCCTGCTCTGACTCTGCCCAGGCTACATGAACACAACTCTAGGGTCTAGACGTTCCTGTAGCAGGAGGTAACCGGTGCTTCGAAAGGTCAGCGTCAGGAAAGGAAAGACTGCAGATTCAGCTAGTTTTAAGGAAATCACTAATTAGCTTGCAAAGATAAGTCATTGTGTTTTAGCACTGATCTTAAAGCTCCTCCCTGATAGACCATTTATCTTTTGGGTTTTGGGTGACCTTGAGCAAATCCCTCAACCCTCTTGAGACATACTTTTCTAGTCTGTAATAATAATGATGGAAACTCACTGTTTTCCAATTTGCTGACTATTTCTGAACGTATCATTTAGCAGTCACAGCAACTCTGGAGGGTGGGTAGTGTGGTAGCATCTCTATTGTTCAGATGGGGAAATTATGGGTCAGAAAGGTTACATAGTTTAGAGAGGGTCACATAGGGTGGGGCATCTAACTGCCAGGGCTGGACTGTGTCCCCTGTGACTTGGAGGGGGCATGGATTAGGCAATTTCCAGGACCTCTTAGCTTTGCAGGGGTCTGATAGCTTTGTTGAAGTCTTTTGGAAAATCCAAAAGCAATTGAAGCCATCGGTCCTCAATTTTAGGAGTTTGCAGTGTAATTAGACTATCAGGACATGCTTATAGGAAGATGACCATACTTACAAAGCTAATACATGCCAAATTACTCAAATTATAAATATACTAGAAGATCTCATATCACATAGAACAAACGCTATACCTAACTACCAAGAGGGTGGGAATCCCAGTTGTCAGGGAATAGCTTTTGATTCTCTCATCCTCTTTGTATATAATGATAGCAACTGCTCTTGGAGCACCCACTGAGGCAAGCATTTGTTATATAGCATCACATTTAATCCTCACTACAACCTTCTGAGGAAGATACAATGACCCCAATTTTATGGATAAAGAAATTGAATTTTAGGGATCAAGTGGATTTGAAAAAGACCTGTAGGGGGCAGAGCCAGGTCACTAACCAGGATCCTTTACTGGTTTTAGGTGTGGGAACTTTGTCTCATCTTCCTGTTTGAGGATATATGTAGCATGGTTTCAGATAAGGGTACGTCAAAGACAAAACTTAACCACCCTCTTCCTGTGCCCAAGACAAGTGTGGTTTCATCCACTGGCAATTTAAGTTACCTTTAGTGGGGCTATCAGTAAGAAGGCCCATGTATTCTGCATCCTTACCTCAGAGCTCTTTATTACGTGAGCTTGGCTTCTCCTGTATGGCATCTGTTATTTCATTTTGCCTTCCACATGTACTGGGTAGAAATAGACAAACTTAAATCTTGCAGATACTAGATGACAGAAAGTGAATGATGGGCATGGTAAACAATCTGACGGCTTTTTCTCCAAAAGGGAGGATTTTGTTGGTACGTGTAAAGCTTTTATGGTCTCTTGTTCTGCTGCTGCGTCTGTATGAAGAATTTTCTCTATCTTCCTCATCTTCGGATGGGCCATCATTTCTTTCGGCCTCTTCCCTATTGGCAGCGTGAATCCATCCTGCACTTGAATGCTGCAGAAACCTCTTGGCAGCTCCAAGTCTGAGCATTTACTTAGTCATTCTGGGAAGAGAGAGGAATTGACATCGTTTGCTTCACTTAGACATGGGCGAGGAACGTAGCTTGGCTGGGTTGGCAAAAGGTTTTTGAGGATTGTAAAAACTGCTTTGCTCGGGTCCCTGGCTCCCCGTACAGGTCTGCCTGCTTGTCCTTGGTCTGTGTCCTCGGCAGGCCTTTTCTTTGAGTCAGACTCCTCTAATGAGCGCGTTCTTGGGTTTCAGTCTGGGGGAACCCAGCCTCCACCCGCCAGACTTCCTGGAGAGCTCTGCTGATGCTGAAAGTGCCTGGAGCCTGGAGGATTGGATCGAGCTCCCTTGCTAAGGGGGTCTCAAAATTCCTTAGACATAATATATTTGTGGCTACAATTTGTTAAGAAAGGAACCAGGCTGTTCCAGCCAATAAATTGTCAAAGGAGCGCATACCTAAGATAGAGAAAGTGGTTTGCAGTACACAGTGCTCTCACTCCCTTTCCCAGTGCTCTGCCTTCAGGATTTCCAGCAACTTTCAGCACTAGCTTATTTCTGAGCAGACCTCTGGTTTCTGCTCTTCGCATTTACCAAAACCCTTGGGGCACGTGTTGAGTGCGGGAATGCCTTTATTCACCTGCTGCCTAGTCTGAACTTAGGTAATCAGTTCTTCAGCGTGAAATCCAAAGAGCTCTGAAACAGATTTCTTTGTGGGAAATCAAATAAGTGGGATTTCTCTACAAGGTTGTGTATCCAAACATATATGAGGTGCTCACTGAATAAGCTTTAACCCGAGCATTGGGCTGTCCAGCACCTGTGGATACTTCAACACACTTCAGAGATCACCATGGATCATAAAAATCAGCTATCAGAAAAAGAGGTCCAGTCATCTCATTCCACAGACTTTGCTTCTCTGAAAACACATTTGATATCCATTCCTACTAAATCTTCTCTCTGAATCTGAGCCTTCTGCTATTCATATATTTCTGTTTTTGTATTAGTATGTACTGTAGCCAGATATTTTGATAGTTTGTATGACTTCTCTTTGCCTTTTCATAATTCAACTCAATTTCTTAGGTATAAAATTTCCAAAACTAGTTGTCAGTGTGCCAAAATGGCCTTTATTTTAGCAAAATAATTCTGCTTGGCTTGACTGAGCTATAAGATGACTTAGATAATTTATGCTTCCCTTCGCCACACTTGAGAGACTACCTGTTTAGAAAGGGTTTTATATTCTGGCTTCAAATCAATGTAGTAATTTAAACCCTCTCTCTGGCAATTACCAAGATATAAAACTAAGCTTCTTGCTAATAATGTTGGAGTTGAAATGATGTTCAGAATGGTACCCAAGTATTTATAATTCCTTATATCCTAAACTGTCTTGTTTAGATAAATCACAGGAAGATATTTTGGGATAGGAAATGGCTGAAGGAAACAAAGGTGTGTACAGAGCAATATACAAACTGTGTGTGTAGGAGCAAAGATGGAGCAGTTTATATGGAGCAAGAAGAATTCAAATAGGTAGGAAGGAAATGAGGTTGGGCACTAGTTTGGCCCGGGTGAGAGGACTTGAGGTGCTACTTGTTATTTATGTCTGACTTGTTTAAGAGTTCTTTTTTATAGAAACCATGTTTGAATGGAAGTGGGGAGAACTCAAACTTTTGACTTAGCCACTGTAGGAGAAGCCTCATTATTCAGACCTCAATGCCTGGCAAATTTATTTCCTGGTGGTGGATTAATTATGTTAATAGGCATAATGTTTAAGGTGCGTGTTAAGTTTTTCTTTTTCAGAGAGAATCTTACATGTGCAAGCATATCAAGCAATAGCGAATATCCTAGAGATCCTGCACAAACAGGAACACTTGCTCAGAGCAGCCCCACCTTAGGCAGTTGTTGCAGAGGAAAACCCAGCCATCAAGTACCTGCCCTTCACCCTTCATCTCATCCTCTTCTCTTCCCTTCCCCCACCTGGACCCATCTTGCCTCGCCTTCTCAACGAGTACTTGGCATGAACCTCATTCACTCAACTCTGTCACTGACAACGCCCGTCCTACTGATGGAATCCTGGCTTGAATGGCGCTTGCTCAGCTGTGCTTTAGACAAACCCTTCTGGCTGACCTGGTTTAAACCTGGCTTTTTTGACGCCATCTCTGGTGCATTCCAAGGTAAAAAAGGACTCTGCTGCCCCTTCCACTGCTCCTCTGAAGGGGAAACCAATTGCCATTTGGCACCAGAGTTTACCAGGCCTGTATCCAGAGCAGTAACATGATTTAGTGAGAATAGAGCTGCATTCGGAGGCAGGAAACTCGAGTCCTAGTGCCAGCTGTGCTTTTCACTGGCCGTGTGACCTTGGGCACATCATTGCACTACCCTGGCCTCAATTTTTTTCACCTTTAGAGAGAAGTGACCAGCTGTTCGTTAAAGGCCTTTCTGACCTTAAAAGTCAGGGATTCGCGCAAGAGTCACACATTCTTGAATGAATAGAGATTTCGGTTCTAAGTGCTTTCCACTCCAGATGCTGCATCGCCTTTCTCGACAGAACTCAGGCCCTCTCTGTGTGGTTTGACAGTTAGTTGCACTCAGCTCACCTCCTGGTCTTGGCTTCGGACCTCCCAGCCCTTCCTTCACCCCCACAGTACCCTACAAAGAGGGGCATCCCCCTCTAGACATTTGTAAGTTGTGGGGTTCTCAACTTCTCTCTCTTGGATGTTTTTCATTACCTAAGAAACTTTTTCTTGAATTAAATTACTCTGTTACTAGCACCTTTCTGGGTGATGTTGTTCAAAAGATCACTAATAAAAACTATGTGCTTGGGACCGTTCTAAGTATTTTACATGTACTATTTCATCTAAACCTTAACAACCTTAGATGAGCTCCATTTAACAAATGAGGGGATTAAAGTTATACAGTGGCATAATGCTTAGAATAGGTGGGATTGGAATTCAGATCCTGTATGTCTACAGCCCAAACTCAAGTGTGACGCTCTCCTCACTATGAAAAGTAGCTGCTATGGCTACCAGAGTACCTGGCATTTTGTGCAGGACATCTCAGGGAACCTTTTTTGTTAAGGTCTCAAAGAAAATGATTTCTAACTGCATTTCAGATGCTTGGAATTTATGCTGTGCCAAGCACTTTTCCACTTAATTTTAAATCCGTGGGTATTTCAAGGGGAATTTAACCCATATGGTTCTGATTCGCTTATACTTAACTCATCAAAGAAGATTATTTGGTAAACTTCATCTTCATCTTATGAGCATTTCAAGCTCATATTTGGCTGGCATTGGCTAGATTTCGAATCTGCCATGGTTGAAGCTTGATGTTAAATCCTTCTTTCCAACCACTATTTTGTGGTGGTTTCATCCTGTGAGTGGATGAAAATCAAAGGTGAGTCAAAAAGGCTCTTCGAAAACTGCACCAGGATTCCAGTGGTATAAAAAGAAAACCACTAACCTTTGAAGTTAGTGAGGTTTGTTGCACTCACCTACAACCTTACCTCATTAAGTGGTTGACTTGTGCATGGATGTAATCTACGAGGGTAAAAAATTAAGATGATAGATGTTGCATTTTCCCCTGGGATGGAATACAGAAAAACTGTCTTTGAGATAAAGTATTTGTGGAGGTTAGGTATATTACTACTTTGGAAAAGCCTTTTAGCATAGACTTTTCTGTTTGAGAGACATTAGAGTTATATAGCTAGTGCAAAGTTCCTTCCCAAGGCCTCTCTTAGAAGGGTAGAAGGCAAAGCCTGTGATTATCTTTGCATTTAGATGAGTTGGGTACATTCAGTTCTGATAACCTGCTGAGTTGGAGAATTAATGAACTTGTCTAATTAACTTCACATGAGCTCATCTAAGGAATGTGCATAATTGTTAGTAATTGTGCATGACCCGAAGGAAAGTAAGAACAATTTTTATACCTGGTTAACAGTTTGGTTCAAGAGACACGTATTGAGTGTCTTCTGCCCCTAGCAGTTAAGGATAGAGAATAAGAATTCACAGATGAACAGGTGACTGTCTCTCCTGTTAGGGAATCTACCATTCAGGAGTCTATCACCTGGGTGCTTCTCTCTGTAGAAGACCAAATACTGTGACTGCCCAATAGGCAATGCACAGGCAATACATCGTCGGAGCTCAGACGACGAAGGTGCATTTTGATTAATGAAGTTGGACAGACTTTTCCCCAAATGGAGTGTTTACATTTGATCTTGAAGGATGAGAAGGCTTTTGAAGGGGTAGAAGGGTTGTAGGGAAGCCAACCAAACATGGTCTTGAGCGATAGAGACAATGCCAAATAGTCTTTCCAGATTTCTGCTGTGTGTGTAGATGTGGGGTGGGGTGAGTCTGCAGAGGCTGATCTGAGTTCTGGAAGCTCATGCTGGGTTGAAGGGGCTTGTCATATTCCTCAATAATGAGCAGCTGGGGTTAACATGACAGCCTTTAACTAAGTATAGATTTTTAGTGTTGGGAACGTTTAATCTTGGATCAAGGTGGCAACACAGGAAAGGGACAAAAAAGGGAACAGGATGTGAAGGAACTATGTGAAGTTTACACATCATCACTGTTTGCCATGTTTAAGAAGGACACACTACAAAACACCTTAACCTTGAACTTATATTTGAATAATGTTTATTCTATCTGATGTTAACGAAACCAAACAATGCATGTTAGGTAAAAAGATATATTTACAGTATCATTTTTATAGATAACAGTGGTACAATCAGACACAAAATTACATATTTTATATACTTTATTTCTTAAAATTCTTATAAACATTACTATTGTTATGTATTATTACTAAGAAAACTGAAGATCAGAGAGTAAATAATTTGTCCATAATCACATAGTCACATAAGGCACTTTCATCTCGTTTTGCAGATACAACGTGTATATGACTTGAGATCTTTTCTACTTTAATACTTTTTTGATACAACATATGACACATTTAAAGAATAAATGCCATATATATGTTAGTTACAAATCAAATTAAAAATTGCATACCACTTGTCCGAAGCACTAGAACATGAATAATACTACCTACTTTGGCTTCTCAGTTCCATCTCCTGGTTCCTCCCAAAGAGAACTCTGTCAGAGATTTTAATACGTGTATTTTTTTTTTTAGCTTATGCTAAAATTGCTTGTGTGTTATCATGGTTAAGGGTGAATATATTTATGAAAACAAAATTAGGATAATTTACATTTCATGTAAATAACAGTCCAACACCACACTGAGGATTTAAATATGGCTTCAGATTTAGGAGTATGGGAAGGGGGACTCTGAAGCTGATACAAACATCGCTTTGATCTTGAGGGCTGTGATTTAATCCTGGAGTGCAGGAAGGCAAAAAGTAAGACCCAGGAAAGGCATGAGGTAACAGACAGGGCCTGATCCAAGATTTGAGAGGTCTACATTCTAATTTCATCTGCCACTAATTTGTTTTGTGACACTGAGAAAATGACTTCACTTCTCTGCATTTTAATTTCCTCTTGTGTTAATTGCACAATCTCTGTGAGAAAGGGTAAGTCATGGGGAAAGCTCAGATTTTAGAGTCAGAAACACCAAAATTTGAGTTGACATTCAGCCACTTTTTGGACAGACTTGGACACGTTTCTTTATGTTACTCTGAGCCTCAGTCTTCTCTTTTGTAAAATGGGGTGAAAGTCTCCCTCAGAGAATTGTGGTGAGAATTAAGTGAGACAGTGTGGAAAAGTAGCTGGCCCCATGGCCCATAAATGTTCATTTTCTTTTCCTTTTTCTGTAAGTCTCTCCAATTCTAAATGGAGAGATTCCAATGCTCATCTTATACATAAATGTTTGAAGCACAACCAGCTCATAATTATGGAATTTCCTGTATTAAAGAGCTCAACATTTCTCTCAAATCAGACTTGTCATCAGAAGACTTTCCAAGGTCTGGATGAATCTTTTTAAATTAACAACAACATCTGGAATTTTTTTTAAAAAATGCTTCCTCTCACACTCAGAGTAAAGAGTAGGGAGTGAAAATATATAAGTTCATTTACCACCTTCCCCCTACTTCTTGAGCCAAAACAATGGATTATAAAGTCGAGACTTCGTTTTTATTGTTTTGCAAGCCATCTGTGTTTACATAAAGTATCAGTACTGTTGCCCCATTTAATATCGAACAGTTTCTCATGTTGCTGTGAATGCAGTAATCACCTTCCAGAGCCCTTCCAGGGTCATCTGCTCAGAACCCTCCTGGGCATTCACATAGTTCTAGGCTTTCTTCTCAATCCATTCTTATCGACCTTTAAATTGTCCACTGTTTGGGAAGAGCTCCAGAATTACATTATTTCCACATGTCCACTATATCTGTTTATGTTTTTATGATTGTTAGGGCAACAAATCAAATATATAATATTTGGGAACCTGGGGGGGCAGTGGTTTTTATTTCTTTTTCTTTTTATTTTTTCAAGACAGAGTCTCATTTTGTTACTTAAAGTAGAGTGCTGTGGCATCATCATAGCTCACAGCAACATCAAACATCTGGGCTCAAGCGATCCTCTTGCCTCAGCTTCCCCAGTAGCTGGGACTACAGGTGCCAGCCGCAACGCCCGGCTAGTTTTTCTATTTTTATTATTTTTTTAAGTCATTACTGTGTACAATTATAGGGTATAATGTGCTGATTTGATATACAATGTGGAATGCTTAAATCAAACTAATTAACATAGCTATCATCTCACTTATTTGGTGTGGTAAGACATTTACCAAGTTTTGAAATGTACCATTACAGAGTCTCACTCTTATTCAGGCTGGTCTTGAACTCCTGAGCTCAAGCAATCCACCCACCTCAGCCTCTCTGAGTGGGTCTTTATTTTCAGTTGAAGGTAGGGCATATCACATTCAAAATATCTCAGCTGTTCAGGAAATAGAATAGAGAAACATGGTCATTCAACAGAGATATTAATGAGTTTATTTTAAAAAGCAAAATATATTTTACAAATGAAAGATGACTGTAACATTTATGATGGTAATGATGCACATGACTATTTCTATGGTGATTTAACTTGAAAAATGTGTGTACATCAGAGGGTAGTATATTAAGGCAGGTTATCAGAGTCAAGTCATGTCCCAACATTAATTACCTTACCAGGTTGTGAGGAAAGAAAATCAGGTTGATTTTCAGGATACACGTTTATGAAGGAATATCTGGAATTCTCATTTGCATTTGGCTAAAATTTGTTTATGCACTTGACCTACTTTGCTCAAAGTTTTTACTCTCAATTTTTGAAATACATAATACAAAAAAATTCCAGAAATGTAGTGTCTTCCTCTTGGATCATTCACTCATATGTATGTTGAATGACAATAAAATTCATGCCCTTGGTGGCTCAGTTAGAAATGAGTTTGTATGCAAATAATAGAAAACCCAACCGCAGTGGCTTAAACAAACAGAGATTAATTTTTCTTATGTCAAAAATGATTCTGGATGTATGCACATCTGTGGTTATTGATGGTGTGCACAGTTCTCTGAGGAGGAAGAAAAAGTTCTCTGGAGAGTACAGATTTTATGCCTGTGAACAGTTTGCAAGCAAGCCGGAGAGATATAGCCTTCAATGTAAAATGAAGATGTCTTTCAGGGAACAAAGAGGCGGCTCACATTTTATTGCCAAAGTTCCTTCATCCATCCATACAAACATGCAGCTGAGTTCTGATTGGTCGATAGAGCTTATCTCTGATTGGTTAATACAGATGAGCCCTGATTAGCCAAGGCAGGAGAGCTCTGATTGGTTAGTTCAGGTGAGCTCTGGAATCCTAAATCGAGCAGATGTATGGGTTTTCAGGAAACCGAAAATAATTGTGTGATTTCTCCTCCACAAGTGTGGCTGTATTTTAAATTTGGGCTCAGTTAGTTGCTTGGGATCTATCTTAAAGGATTGGCTCTTTCAGGCTCACATTTATTCAGAATGGTGATTCAGCTGCTCAATAATTTCATCAAGAACTGAAGCCCTTTTCTTTCTGATTTACCATCCTTAGCAAGTGGACTTTTGCCTTCATGATAACACGTTGGCTGATGAACTTTTAGACATCACATCTTTCTAGAAAGATGAAAGGAGTAAAGGGCAAGGGGGTGATCCAGATAAGTATTCTCATTTTATCCCAGAATGGAAGACTTCCCTTGACTTTACCCTGTAGGTCTCCACTTACACCTTACTGGCCAGACCTGGACAGGGGTCCACTTCAGGCTGAAGGTGGCTAGGGAGAAAGGAATGGAGGAGAGAGTGGATCAGCTGTCCACTTTTCTTTCCTTCCTTCCCTCCCACCCCTCCGTCCTTCCTTACCTCCCTCCCTCCCTGTCTCTCTCTCTCTATGACCCTTGGTAGAGTGCCGTGTTGTCACAGCTCACAAACTCTTGGGCTTAAGCTATTCTCTTGCCTCAACCTCCTGAGTAGCTGCGACTACAGGCGCCCGCCACGGCACCTGGCCATTTCTTTGCTGTAGTTGTCATTGTTGTTTAGCAGGCTGGGTTCGAACCTGGCAGCCCCTGTGTATGTGGCCGGCTCCCAAACCACTGAGCTATGGGTGCCAAGTCTGTCCACTTGTCTTTCACTTGCTCAGAGCAAAGTCTTCATGAATCCGGGCTTGGACTTGAGCTGCATATCACCTTTATCTTTGCTCTATTTTGCAAATCCCAACTATTGTTCCCAAGAAAGGGCCAAGCAAGGAGTAGGGACAACTTAGAACAAACCTATTTTCTCTGTAAAACAGATTGAAAGGACCTTTGGGGTCAGTGATACCATCTGTTTTTAACAATAGCAGAATCCCTGCTGTGCCCCATCTGGAGGTGCCCTGCTCAGGGATGGGCCTGCAGGGCTGCACCCAGCTTCCCTGGTAAGCAGAAACTCAAGAAACCTCTGGGGTCCTGTTTTCTTGTGTGATCCCAGAGGTGCACATGGGCGACATGGGTGTCTGAACAGAAGGGCATGGGAGGAAAGGCCACCACCCTGCAGTCTTGCTATGCTAGTATAGCAGGCACCTGCCCACCCCCACCACACCCTGCACCATCCGCTTCTGAGTTCACAGATTAAGCATTTTATTTTATTTTATTTTATTTCTGCAGTTTTTGGCCAGGGCTGGGTTTGAACCCGCCACCTACAGCATATGGGGCCGGCACCCTACTCTTTTGAGCCACAGGCGCCGCCCAGATTAAGCATTTTATAAATTGTATTTTAAATACATGTTTTAAACTTGTGAAAAAAAGGAAAAAAAATAATAGCAGATTATATTGGTTATCTGTAGCCATGGTTAAGTGTGGGAGGAGAGAAAAAATAGAACCGGGGACTAGTATTTTATGTACATGGTTTCATTTACTACTTATGCAGCCCCAGGAGGCAAAGAAAACTGACTCAAGGGGTAACTTTGCTCTCTGCCAAATTGATAATCAGAGTACCAGAGTTCAAATCAAGCATGAGTGATAGATTCATGGAATTATAAGAAGTTAATTATGCTTTGAGCAAAGGGAATGAATAGTTCAAAAGATTAAGGATTTAGACTAGTTTAAAGATGTGTCATTTTTCATCCTGTTTCTTTCATTCCTTCATTCATTCATGAGCACTTGAGGGTTTATTATAGGCACTGGAGATTTTCTAGGCCCTGGAGATAACAAAGTTTAGAGAGAAAAAATTATTTATCTGTAAAGCTCGCAATCTGATGAAAGATAATCCTGTAGATCAGTGATTACCATGAGCAGGAAAGTAGTCAGGGAACACTTCCAGGGGAGGAATTGGATGGAAAAGTAAGGGTGGGAAGAGCATTCCAAGTAGATGGAATAGCATTTGCAAAGACGTGGATAGAAATCATTGCCATGAGTTGACGCTCATCTAGTGTCAGAGGAGAAAGATGGCACTTGGGGAAGAGGCAGTGAGGAAGCTGCAGGGGGAGCATTTCCTAGAGTGCCTTAGGGTCTAACCCAAATGAGGCTTACATCTGCAGGGTAAGAAGAAATGGCGGTCTGCACTAAAGCAATGGCAGGTGGGTTTCAGAGGACAGGCAGATAAAGAAGCTGTTGAGGTGGTAAAGTTTACAGGGTTTGTGAGTGATTAAGTGTGGGGTGTGAGGGATTTTCTGTGACCCTCCCTGTGGTGATGCCCATCACCAAAATATGAAGTGTGGGAGAGCAAGTATGGCGGCAAAACAAGCCTTTCTCAGGCACATGTTTTTACATACTCTGCCTGCTCTGCCTGATGGAAACACCCTTCTCTTCCTCGCCCGACTGCTACCCTCCCAGCTCAGACTGGCTGAAAAACCATCAGGGCATCTGAATGGCCCATGACTCAGCCACTTAAAATCTACCTGACAGGTGGAGCATCTGACTCAAGACACATAGCACATTGATCACTGAGCCAAAATTATCATGCAAGTGTCTGCGGACTTTCAGTTCTACCCCTGGGATGCAATCTGCCTATATTGGCAAGAGAAAGTGTTCAATACATGCCCACTACCATTTCAGAAAAAGGAGCTGGAACTTTGTGTTCAAGAATTTGCTGAAGAATTTTGTGCTAAGAATTTGCTGTTGATTTATAGCTGACAACGGTAACTTTCATGCAAGTTTATCTTTTTACTCTGTAGCCTCCTGTGAAGTTACAAGTAAAGGGAGGGGGAAGCTAACATGATTTTGTTTGTGCTTGTGTTACTAAATGGAAGGGTTTTTGTTGTTTTCTTCTAGTTGTTTTTTACTTTTCTTTGAGAATAAAAAGAAACTATAAAATTCTTTTTGATAGATCTGGGTAAGTTACCTGAGAGCATCTCTCTTGTATAATTTCTTACTAAATAGTGCAGAGGTTTATTGCCTTTTTTTTTTTGAGCCATGAACACTTTTAAGAGTCTGATGAAAGCTGCGGACTCTCTTCTTCCAAAAGGGTACATATACACACACTGTACTGGATCGAATTTTGTTGGTTGCAGGGAATGGAACTAGCTTAAGCACCAAGGGGGATTTGTAATAGGAACCTGAGATGTCTTGGGGTATACGGAACACAGGGCAGGTGGTGCAGTGGGGTTTTAAGACTCTCTAAGAGTCTTCAGGCTCTCTGTGGAGCCACCTACTCTGCCCCCATGCTCATCCCTGCAGCCTTGTTCTTTCACCATGAAAATGGGCTTCTCTGTGCTTCTTCCACGTACATGTTGCCCCACAACTCTCAAGGGAACATCACCTGAGGTCCAGCCAGCTGCAGAGGTGAAGACTAGTGCTCCTCAATCCCAATTTGAAATTTCTGGAAGAGAAATTGCTCACTTAACTGTGTTCCCATCTGTCAGACGTGTACATGTGACTTTATAATTTCAGGGCCCTTTGGATCCCTGTCCTAACTGTGGTCTTCAAGTTAAGAATCCCTGACTAGAGAAATTTGAATGCTGATAGACCAGCGGTGCTACCTTTTAGCCATAAAACTACTGCAAAAAAGTTGAAAATATAGTTGAATAGAGGGTATTTCTACAAGCATAGGTCCTTAAAACATTTGCTTTGTGCAGGAGTTGTGAATTCTGAATATCGGTAGTCAAATCTCAGGATGGTGAATATGATGTATATTAAATTATAATACTCTCCAAGGTCATTGATATTATATTCCTAACTTTTACCCTTAAAGGTTTGGAAAATTCCATTTTAATTATTGTTAACATGCTTCGTAAATAGCCAAGGGAATACAATGTAGACCTGTTAATACATCCAGAGAGCTAAAATCTGGCTTAAGTTGTTTTTTCTTCCACAGTCAGAGAAAATTGTGGTGTTTGGCTTGCCTCTGGGGGCATTTTAAACCACTTTTAATGCTGTCTCTTATTATTTTCTAACCATATACACTTTCCACACATATCTAACTAGCTGCCTCAGACGAAACCCCAGTGTCTGGCCAAGCTGATGTAAATCTCCAGTAAGTGGGAGGAGGGAACGGAGTAGCACAGTGCCCTGTGAGTGATCAGACAGAACATAGTTTAATAGTTGTGGACTTTGTATTTTCAGGAGCAACGTCACATTTTTTTCTAGTTCTATAGAATGGAAAGCTTCTGAGCTATATGCCATCCTTCCACTGGCAAAACTCTGCAAAAATCAGACTGTTCTGTCTACCTATTGTATTAACATTTAGCTCATCACATCATTTACCTGGGATGTCTGGGACAAAGCTGTTAATACCAAAGAGAAGGATGCATATTTGTGTAATTGTTATTCTATTCTGCAAAACTGTTGTCACTCACAAAACATATCAGTGGCAAAGAAGAGCAAAATCAGTAAGTCTTTAGGGAAACTGCCACGAGGCCACCATCACTGTCTCTTTAGTGATAAGTCCTTGGTCCATATTTTAGATTTTAACAATGAGTGGTTACAAAATAATAGCAGAAACCTGCTTCTGGGGTTTCAGTTCCTTTAGTCATAGTCTCTCAGAAAATAGATTGTCCTATTTTGATATCTGAGCATGTACTTATTTTTGTCAGGAATCTCCTTTTGTTTACTAAATAAGTATACATAATCAAGTTTTGGTGCCATCGCCTGTCCCAGGCCCTTAGCTTTCATGCCTGTCTTCTGCACGGTTCACTCACGTGTTCTGAGTAATGCTTGTACTTTCTTCCAACTTGTCTTTCTTTGGTTGAATTCAGTGCCAGACTCGGAGCTGAAAACAGCTTCAGGAATTTTTCATTCATCAGACATTTTCTTCCAAAGAAAAATTCTGAGAATAGGAGGGTCACCTTGAGAACTACTTGATGGTATGTGAACATTTTCAGTGGTAAGCGTGTGTGTGTGTGTGTGTGAGAGAGAGAGAGAGAGAGAAAATGTAAACAACCTGTGTACCAGATACCCATCAGCAACTGCATATTTGGTAAAAAGCCAGTTCTAGAAATAACACTTGCCAACCAATGTATCAAAACTATCTCACTGCCATTTCTCTGTTTTGATATTGCAGAAAGTTCATATTTGCATGAGGCATTTCTCAGTTGTGGTTAATAATGGCTGAACTTTTGTCCTTGCTTTAAGTTTTCCACCATATCTCTCAGAATTGATGCTATCAAGGGATGGAATGTGGTGTGTCTCTATTTCCTGTAGAATGAACTCAGGGCTGGCAGTTAGAGCACTCGTGGTCTCAGATCCCCATGCCCCGTCATTTACAAAAGCAGCAGTAGAGTTCCTCGGGAGGAGCTCCCACCAACCATGCCAGGCTTCCATCACATACCCTTGGTCTGGGCCATGTGTACTTAACATTCAGGTTTCTGTAAGACTTGGCCAAATGGGTTTGAAGTAAGAATCTCAACTGTAATGTACATATATAAATATCTGGATATAATACGAGTAAATGCTCACAAAGCAAAAGGGGAAGAAGAAATGTAGTGAAAAAGTGAAAATACACAGGTCGAGATGTAATTACATTACATTATACACAGGTTTTGTTTTTGTTTTGATAGTGTTAAGATTTACAGTTAATACTGTTGTATCTAGGGCCAGCCCCATTTATTCAAATCACCTGTCCTATACTAGGCACCTTATTATGAAAATGTGAAGAACTTTTATGGCAGTTATTAGCAAGTAGAGCAGTGGTGCTCAACCTTCCTCATGCCGCAGTGTATTTTCACTGTTACAAAGGGGTCGCGACCCACAGGTTGAGAACCACTGCAGTAGAGCCCAGCCTTCCCTCAGTTCCTCCGTTTCGGTAAATGACTGGCCATGTATCCAGCAATGGATGCCAGAAGCCCAGGAGCTCTGTTGCCTCCTCAGTTTCCCTCACCACTCCATCCAGTTCATCCCCAAGCATGCCAGTTTCTACCATCCAAGGACACTCCTCCCTGCCCATTTCCTCCCTTTCTATGCCACCACCCTTGCCAAGCCACCACTGACTTTTAACTCAGATCCTTCAGTGGCCTCTCTGAAAGCCTTCCCATTTCCACTTTTGAGCCTTAAAGAACATTCTTTAAAAAGAACACTTTGTGTTTCCAGTGGCTTCTTGTTGAATTTAGAGCCTGAGCCACACTCTTCATGATGGCCTGAAATAAACTGTATCATCCTGTCCCACCCTGCTAGAGTGCCCCTTCTCAATACTCTCGTCGCCATGGCCTTCCCTTATTCCCAGAGAAACTACGCTACCTCTGAGCTCAGAGCCACTGTTCTTGCTGTCTCCTGGACCTAGGACGCACTTACCTGTTACAGCTGGCTCCCCAAAGAGAGTCACCTCCCCAAAGAAGTCTTCCCTGGTAACCTTCACCAAGACAGTATCCCCAATGACTTGATCACTGCAGGATACTTCCTTCATTTGTAGACTAAATTACCACCTGAAATGTGAAATTATTTTTAATATATGTGCCAGTTTATTGACCACCTCTCCTTCCAGATGAACAGGAGGTTTATACTATTCTACTCACAACACAGCAGAGATGCTCCATGAATATTTGTTAGATAAATAAGGAAACCCTGGATTCCATTTTATTATTGTAGTTTATTCCTTGAACTTGAGCAGTGAAGTCCAAATGTTAATTTCATTTTATGCAGTGGGATTTTTTATTATGCTACAGTATAAAGTTTTAACCATTTTTATGTGTACAGTTCAGTGACATTAAGTACATTCACATTGCTGTGCACCCATCACCCCCATCCATCTCCAGAGCTTTTTCATCTTCCCAAAATGAGACTTCCCATTTCTCCCTTCCCCAAGCCCCTGGAAACCAACCTTCTACCGCTGTTTTTATGAATCTGAAAGCTCTGAGTACTTCATGTTAGTGGGATCTGCACTGGGATATTTTTAATCAATTTATTTTTATTGCCCCTTTACTAACATGGACCTTTACACAGTATTCAATATTGATCTTGGCCTGCTACTGAAAATTCCATTTATAACAATTTAATGATAAAACATTCTATTAAGATCCTTCATAAATTTAATTCACCTTTTGTGAATTACAAGGCACTTTTATGATATACAGGTCGATTAAAAATATGTTGGCCCTGGCAATTTTTATACTTACATGTGATTGATCACAGGGCCCTTCCCTTTTAGGCTGTTAAACTGGCTTTTGGATTGTAGAGACAGTTTTATGCTTGGTGGCTTTGAAGAAAATATAAAAGAACAAATAAATTGTTATATAATATTACTGTTTTTGTCCTGCTGTTTAAAAGCTGATGCTCTGTGGTGAGACTGCAATGCTTAGTTTAACGTGGCACTTCATACAAGGCATTTTAAAAGGGAATAAATCAGAGCCTAAATAGGTTCATTCAAGTAGAATGTGCAGACCATTAAAAAATGAAGGCATTCTCTATGATTTTATTATCTTGATGGTAAATATGTCACCCCAATCAGGATTTTATTTCTACCCATTGCCCCACTCATGTTTTTTTCTAGTAAAGGTAGTTTAGAGATAACTTTCGGGGAGGATGAACGTCAGTAATGTCTGGTAGGATTTACAGTGAAGGAGCAAATAATGTCAGGTAAATGATTATTTCAAAACAAGATAGTCTCTTAGCCTGAACAAGATTTCTTACTGTTTTCTTCATCATGAAACAGAACGAAATGTGGTAACAATTTTCTGTAGTTGAATTGCTGCCACGCATAATTGGGTCCCACAGAACTACAGGCTGGATTTTGGTGAATTGCTTAGTCTGCGTGTTGGATTAAAAGGTGTGTGACAGATCACCTTGTTTCGGAAGTTGGAATGGTGTTTATGTTTAAGTTCATAGTGGTAATACTTTCATGATTTAAAGAAATTAAAAACCAGGGGAAAAATATTAACGTAGAAATAGTTTTGCGCTTTATTTTCCAATGTGCTTTTCAAAAACCACTTAGTTATAATCAAGTCGTATCTCAGATGCAGTTGCTTAAAGATAAATGTTTTGCCTGATGCAGGTTAGTACATTTTGCTGAAAGGTCATATTTTAAAAATAACATTGCATAAACCCTGTTAAATAGGTCATCTTGCATGCAGTCTTTTTTACAAATCATGGGTTGGAAAGTATATTTGAAAGTTGTTGTGTCATTAAAAAAAAAAACCCACATAGCTTGAAGAAAATGGGAGAGGCCATATTGAATAGTTAAAATAGCCCTGGAAGAAATCATCAATCCCTGAATTATTATTATAAAAGTTTTCAAATTTACATTAAGGTTGAAAGAATAATATAAAGTATGTGTATATACCTTCTATCTATATTAAATAATTAACAATTTTCCTTCTTTTATATACATAATAGATCTCTATGTATATATATGTCTATGTACATACATGTGCATGTATGTAATCTGTGTTAAATATACATCATATATTAAAATATATATTTTTGTCTATTTTGCTGAATCATTTGAAAATTAAGTTGCATACATCTTGATATTTCACCTCTAAGCAATAATGACATTCTTGAATATAACCACAATATCATCATCACACCTAAGAGAACAGTACTTCCACAATATCATGTAATATCTGGTCCATAAAAAATTTCCCAAATTGTCTCTTTTAAAAACAGTAACTAGGCTGGGTGTGGTGTCGCATACCTGTAATCCCAGCACTTTGGGAGGCTTAAGCAGAAGGATTGCTTGAGGCCAGGAGTTCAAGACCAGCCTGAGCAAGAGTGAGACCCCATCTCTACAAAAAATAGAAAAATTAGCTGGTTATGGTGGTGCTTGCCTGTTGTCCCATCTACTTGGGCAGCTAAGGCAGGAGTTTGAGGTTGCAGTGAGTTATGATGATGCCTCTGCACTCTAGCCCACACAAGAGAACAAGATCTTGAGAAAGAAAGAAAAAGAAAGAAAGAAGGAAGAGGGGGGAGGGAATGGAAAGGAAAGGAAAGAAAAGGAAAGGAAGAAAGGAAGGAAGGGAAGGAAGAAAAGAAAAGAAACAAAAGAAAAGAATATAACAGTATCCAATCAAGTTTTGGTTTTTCCTATTTTTAATCTAGAATAATGACTCCACCATTTTTGAGGAGCAGAGGAACTTTTGGAAAAGTTTATAATAATTGTCATAGAGAATGTGACACATTCTGGGTTTTCTGATTGTTTCCTTGTGGTATTATTTACCTTGTTCTTCTATCCCTGTATTTCCTTTCCTCTGAAAGTTAGGCTTGATTAGATTAGATCTTGGCTATTTCCCCAAGAAACTATATAGATAATGTTTAGTGCTTTATATTTTGTCAGATCGGGAGTCTTAGAAGGATTTCAAAGAAGTCTATCCTTGTACAATTCTGGAAGAAATTAACTTTTGGTGTTACTGATGCTAAGTTTGGTCTTTTATCTGGATCCTGATGGGAGCATCCCCCTGGAATTCTGTTCAGGTACAAGCTGTAGCACTGGACAGGGGGCTGACAGTGGGAGTACGTGATATCATATAAAGCTGTGTATCTCAGTATGCTCTGTAACTCTGGAAGGAGAGGGCCTGGAAATTAGAATTCAGTTAACTGTTAGCACAGCACAGTAGTGGGGAATCAGCTTTCTTAAATTTTGAATTTTGTTTAGTTTGGTGAATTCGTGGTTATAATATAATGATTAAAGAACATCATAAAATGCCTCATAATCAGTGCAACACTATGGAAATGGATACTATTTTGTCATTATTAAAATACCAGTCCTAGTTGAGAGATAGCAGGTTATGTCGCACAGCAGTGATCCCAGTTCGTGTGCTGTCTTTCGTTTCTAAGGATGGACTTTCAGATATGCAGTTAGCTATCTTACAGATCTCGCCAAGTAATCATGGAATATAACCACTCAATAAAGGGAGAGAGAGAGAAGAGAAAGTGGCGGAGACAGAGACAAAAACACACAACTCAGAGCTCTAGAGGGCAAAATGACCTTGAGGAACTTTTGCAAAATATGAATGCCTAGGCCTCATGCCATCCCTACTTAATCAGAGTCCATGGGGCAGGCCTGGGAGAGGACAGAGGTGGGGCTCAGGAATCAGCATTTTGCAAAAGTTCAACTGATTCTGTTATGTCCTAAGGTTAAGAATGATAGGAGTAAGAAGTAATAGCAGACCAATTATTATAATGGGACTTTTTCCCTTGAACTTTCCTTAGACCGAAAGTCTTTCCTTAGAGAGTTATACTGAAATTCTACACATTAGGAACTTAATGTGTCCCAGGCCAACCTACCTGGGAGAAAAAGGCATGCCGTGACCCTCTCTGTCATGGATAAATTGATATCTCATTCATTTGTTTGTCATTTTTATGAAAAGAAGGATTTAAAATAATTGGAGCCTAGTGCCCCAAATTATATCCTTGTGCCTTCCCTGCAGTTTGCGGTTTAGTGACTGGGCAGGAGTGACAAGAATTTGTTGCACCACAGAATATTCTTTCCCTGTAAATGATGCATTTGCTTCAGGGTGAAGTCTGATTACGAATGAAAGTGAAATAACGCTGTAGACCACAGCGTTCTGAGCTGCAGAGCTGGGCATGAGCTGAGGATCAGAGGCTGCAGACACATGTTGGTCGGAGACCAAGCCTTGAGGCCAAATCTAATGGGACTGGAGAACAGTCCTTGAGCTAACCACTCAGAATGGGAACATGTAGACGCAGAATTTCCCATGAACTAGCCATACTCTAGCAAGCCAGTTAAAAACAATTAAAATTGCATTTTAATTTTGGAAAGGCTTGGGCTCTTGCCCTAGTTCATAAAGGTCTTATAAGGAAGCGATTGTAGAGCAATTTAGAAATAGAAAGTATTTCTAATACTGTATTTTAGTTGCATTAGGAATAATGATTTATACCGAAGCCAGGAATGAGTCAGACATTACACAAGCATTGAATTCGGAACATTCCCTGTCTAGTGCTGGGACTATCTGGAAAAAAAAAAAAAGAAAAGAGCATGTAAATTTAGCTTAATATCACGTAAGTGCTATGGGAATAATTGTAAATAATTGGATTATTAGTAAGGAATTGGGAGTGTGGGCAGGTTTCTTTCTGTGGTTGGAGTATTGGACTCAAAACAGCATAACTCTGGCAATCTAAATGAAACGCATGCCGCCAAATCAGAATGACATTTGAAAACCACGTTAATACAGCATTTACCTTCCAAGACATTTTTAGATTCAAATTTTTTTCATCCAGATTATGTTTTTCTCTCTACAATCAGTAATTTTGATTGAAAACGTGGATCTGCAAATACATTTATGTCTACTTGCTAATCTATACTGTCCAATAAGCCAGTTCTGATTGGTTTCCAAAGTGTATTTGTCCTTAATGATAAATATCTAGTACAGAAATGTGTTAAGTCCCATAGTTCTATTCTAAATGCTCAAAGTTTGCCACGTATCTAGTATATTTGATGAATATGGGTCCCTTTGGACTGTAGACATGGTTAATGTACACTATCAGAATTAATAAGTGCTATCTCTCTTCTGTATTTCATATTGAAATGGCAGTAAATAGTTACTGACCTGGAAAAGTCTTAAAGATTATTTTTCTTTTTATGAAGGTCTTTCAGTGAGGAATTCACATCTGAAGTCATGGACTGGTGTTAGAAAGGACTGAATCAGATTTTTCTTAGCATTTTGTAGTGTGCCGGGATTTTGCTTTTGTCACTCACAGAACCATACTCACATCTACCCTGAACCTTTGCTGTCATCATATAAAATTCCATAGAGTATCTTGGCAAAATGAGGAGGAAAAGCAAATCCAAGCAGTGTTGAAGAGCAGATTACAAATTAAAACTCATGTTCTATTATGCTTTATAAGAAAGATTGAAAATGGCAGGCTAACATGAATCTGTTTGATTAAAGCATTTGCACTTGGCTCTGTAAATTTACAGGAAAGAAAGAAGCAAGACTAAATTCTTTTTCTTTTGATCTAACAAAGAAAGTTTTATTTATTTATTTATTTTTGAGACAGAGTCTAACCATGTGTTTTATTTATTTTTTAAGTAGAAGATTATGCTGTTGTGATCTTTCTGGTCTCAGATATAAGACATGAATAGTGATAAAAATCTTGATTGCTATTGCATGAAGTAAACATTTTTCATCCTGAAGAGTATTCATCGGTATTGTACACTGAACATAATGTGTGATAATGAGGAATTAGAAACAATTTAAGGGATGCACAGTAAGAAAATTACTGAGTCAGTTGTGTTGTCACATGGTGGAAAATTATGCAAAAATTAAAATCATTTTTTGGAAAAATGTTGGATTACATGAGAAAAATGCTTTTGGCAATGTTAAAATGTTGATTGTTGAAATAAAGATTCAAAATTGTATATAAAGTGCAGTTCTTGTTTTGTGATTTAAAAGGGAAAACACACATAAAATTATGTCTGGTAATATAATTGCTGTGTTATCACGGGTTTCTTTAGGTCCAAATGTTTCTTATTTGTTTTACTGCCCTTTACTAATTATCTGAAGTAATTACTTAATTTTGAATCAGAAAAATATGTGTAGCACAGAGGTATTTATTAAATTCCTATAGGCAATATTTGGAGGAATTCAGCCAAAGAGGTCAGGATGAATTAAATATTCCACTTTAGCCACGAAGTTACTGCATTTAAAGGTAATTTTGTTTCAAATACCATGGTACTGGGTGACTTTTTCTTTATTGACACAACAAAATGAGGGCTGAGATTTTAGTCAGCAGCTCGGCGTTTAATATTGTGCATATTCTTGTTTTGAATTCAGGACTTGTACAGAGAAGATAGTAGGTTTTGAATAAATCTGGCATACAATGTAGAATATTAAATATACCTAGAGTTTGACTATTAAATAAATAAAAAGGAATAGTAGAGTTAAAAATCCATAAACAAAGTAAAAAGACAAGTAATAAACTGAGGAAGTGTCAGGAGATAGGGTTAGAAGGTAGGTGGGGCCAGATCAAGCAAACACTTAGTGGGGAAGCAAAGGTCTAAGGCTAGTCTTTTGGAAAGGTAAACTGGTTGCATTTATGTATCTCCCACACGATTTTGGCCTGTTTGCATGTCATTTGCACTAGTATTTACTTAGTAGTTTTAAATAATTGAATTAAAAGGGTTTTTTTTTTTTAAATTCACTTTTATAGCAACAACTTTCACATATCTATGAAATCATGAGTCTGGTATATTTATACTTTTGATAATTCACATTAAAATTAATATATGACTATCTAAGGCATATAGCAACGAAAATAATTTTATGTTTGGGGGTCATCACAACATAAGGAACTGTATTAAAGGGTCGCGGCATGAGGAAGGTTGAGAAGCACTGACAGAAGGCGGTCTGAAACCATCTTGCATCCTGTGAGGGACTCAGCATGCTTTGGAAAATGCTTTCACGGAGGGAGAGAGAAGCGGACATTTGGATCCATCCTGTGTGTCTCTCAGTGTTACCATAACTGGGGTGTGGTGATCCTCTTGATGTGTTTGACTGGTGTTCAGTTTTGTTTATGGAATTCCTCAGCAGGCTGAACTTACAGCCTGGACATTAAAGCAGTGCCTTTTCTGCAGTGCCATTGATCAGAGATGGCTCATTCCAGGTGGCAAGGAAGAGTGAGGAAGAGCATTTGGTGTTTTCTTCTTTGGTGATGGGGAGCAGAGATGCTCAGATGGGATCATAATTCCAAGGGAGGGGTCAGAGTAGGTAAGCAAGTGAAAGAAAACAGGGGAGAATACATGGATTAGAGGGAGGTCAGCTATTGCCAAAACATTGTTAGGGTCCGGACTGCTCACTCTGACTGGTACCATAATGAAGAGTTGTTCCTAATGTTCTATGACCTACTTAAAGAAAGAAAACAAAATGGAAACATAACCCAGTGGTTTCATTAACACAACCAGTGATTTTCATAAAACGGTCTGAAAAAGAACTTACTGGAAACATTTAGTCTGAAAATAACATGAGGGAGCATATGCATGTTGAGTCCTAGGATAGGAGATAGGAGCTCAAGAGTCCTCTGCAGCACAGCTTCCCTGATCTGTCAAGGCCACTAGAGGAGAGAAAGGGGGATTTGTGGCCCTGATTTCTCTCACAGGGAAGGCTAGGAGGAAAGCCTGGCTTTGGACCTCAGTGCTCACCACATCTTTATCTTTCTCTTTGGTTGCTAAGCCCAGATTGACTTCTCCCTTGTACCAAAAGAAAAAAAAATAAAGGCAGCCACTGTTCTTACATCTGGTGGTGGGACTGCTCTGCTTGGAAATTCTCTTGGGGCCTTTGCTTATCTGTGTTTGCTTTAAGATGATCCTTTTGCCCAGGGGTTATAGTGATTTCAGCCCAATGTCCTCAGTTTTATATTAAATACCTAATATGATCTGTATGAGTAAATTCTGAAATAATTTTTGTTTGTTTCCTTATTTTTTGTGTTTGAAATAAGATAGACCCAACCCAAAAGAAAGATAACCATTTCTCTTGTTTAAGGAACTCCCAAGAAGAAGGTGCCATGACTTGCCTCGCTGCAAAAATTTGAAATTCTTTGCTTTAGAAACCTAAATAATAGGCTAGATGTTGTGAAGGCAAAGATTTAGGCCCTTTTAATCACTAAAGCATCTGTGTCATGCAGAGGGGCTGATTCAGCGTAGGCACCAATACATTTTTTGAGTGATGAGTAGATAATATTACTATTACATTTATACAGCAATTCACAGTTGCAAAAAGTTTTCCATTAGCTCATCTGATCCTCACAATACCATCTTCAAAGCAGATAAGAACTCATGTTTATATGTTAATTTTGTAGGTAAGGAAAATGGGGATCAGAGGTAGAATGGTCTGCCCACAGCTTAAAGTTTCCATGGAGTTAGTGATGCCTGATTCTATCCCTGAAATGTGCATCTCAACTTGGAGTCAAGCAAGATGGGGTCCAGCTGTTCTCCTGTGCGACGGGTCTTGCTTCTTGGGATTTTCATTAGATTTTTATTCTTTATTTTCAGATTACAGGACAGGCCCCTGTTTTACTGTGGTCAGCAACCAGATGTGCCAGGGACAACTCAGTGGGATCGTCTGCACAAAAACGCTCTGCTGTGCCACAGTCGGCCGAGCCTGGGGTCACCCCTGTGAGATGTGTCCCGCCCAGCCTCACCCCTGCCGCCGCGGCTTCATTCCAAATATCCGCACGGGAGCTTGTCAAGGTAAACCCAGGCTGATGGAATTATTAATGGATTAATCTTATTTACTCTGGAGAGCCATTCTCCAATGAAGTTGCAGAGAATGGAAAAGTAGTGTCAGAGACATAACTTCACAATTTCGCTGACTGCATAATATCCAACTAAGGCATTAGGAACGTGGCTCACGGGAGAGCAGCTGGAGTCTTACTGGAATTTTCCTTACCAGCCTCCCCCCACCAACCCCGCTGACCCCAGAGGTGTTTCCATGTACCTCTGACTCCCGCGGGGGTGTGATTCTGTTTACAGCCATGCCGCGCATTGTAGCAGTGCTGTGTAGAAACACAAAGCAAGACTTGTGGACAAGGTAGTTTATGTTTTTCTTAATTTTTTTTTTTAGTTCAGACTTTCAGCGTTCCTCAGCCTCATGAGTTGTACTTAATTGACCTGAAGAAAATCGTTCCTCTTTGACATTTCACATGCTGCATTATGCATTTTTTACAAGTCCGAAATAAATTGGGGTTTGTTTCACAGTTTTAAATATCCCCAGATGTCGCCCACTAGCTGCTTCTCCAGCTTCCCATAGAAGCCCTTCCTCTGTTTTTGGCTTTTACTCCTGTTCTTCCAGCTGTACAAATTCTTTTATTGTCTGGATGTCTGGCAGGAAGCAGGAGGAAGAGAGCAGAGGCAGATCCATGCTAAACTGATGGGGCTGAAAACTCCCAGGCTCTATCTGTTTCCTTTAGAACTCTTCAGGGCTCTTTTTTTTTTTCTTTCTTTCTTTTAGCAAGTTACGGTATTTTCAGAAAATTCAGGTTGTGCTTTTCTGAAGCAAACAGATAATAGTTTGGCGTTGTTCTGTATGTTCATTCTAAGGTCAATGTGCAATAAGATAGAACTTGAACTTGGTCGCACAGTTCTGTGGGTCTCCATCAAAATTTACTTCAATAAATCCCACCTCTGATTTGTTGGTCCTGGCCCTGGTTTCCACGTGCAGCACACAGCTCCTTTGTATGTCCCTGAACGCATCCTCCTGAACGTCAGGAGAAGCAAAAAGTCATTTTGAAACCTTAGAATTATCAAGGGTAGGATTTTATACAATTAAAAGTAAGTTTAGTTTCTCTTATGTTTAGGGCTTTCCTATTTTTCTCATTCTTAGAAAGTTCCAGTGAGTTTCGAAGAATTTTTTGGTCTTGGGGTTATAAGGTTAGCAAATGCCCATGAGCTCATTGACAGTGACCAGAAAGCCAGACTTTGAATGTCCAGCTGCCCGTCAGTGAGTCATGGTCAGAGTTTAGGGCACTGACAGAGTTGGGGGAAGGAGAATGAGTGGTGTGAGGGGAGAGTTGCCTTCCCTGTAGCTTTGCTATTCATTTCACAGTCTGGATTTTTCCAGCGTTTGTTTCCTGCCCCTTTCTGACTTTGCTATTCAACATCCAAGGATGGAGTTGGGGAGAAGGTTTTCTTAATAAGAAATTGTTGAGGCTCGGCGCCTGTGGCTAAATGGGCTAAGGCGCCAGCCACGTACACCTGAGCTGGCGGGTTCGAATCCAGCCCGGGCCCGCCAAACAACAATGACGGCTGCAACCAAAAAATGGCCAGGCGTTGTGGCGGGCACCTGTAGTCCCAGCTACTTGGGAGGC
>CAUYRH010096271.1:0-11832 GCA_963574655.1 Perodicticus potto
CAATCTTATCAAAATTTCTATTAAAATGTGGGAAACTCTGTCAATGTACTCAGCCCTGCTATGAAGCTAATTTATAGCTTTCATATGAAGGCTAAAACCCAATTATAGCACAAGAATATGGGGAAAAGGGCAAGGGAGGGGCGGGGAGGGGAGATGGGAGGATGGGTGGAGGGAGTGCGATTGGTGGGATCACACCTATGGTGCATCTTAGAAGGGTACAGATGAAACTTACTGAATGAAGAATATAAATGTCTTCATATAGTGATTAAGAAAATGCCATGAAGGCTATGTTAAACAGTTTGATGAAAATATTTCAGATTTTATATGAAGTCAGCACATTGTGCCCCATGATTGCACTAATGTACCAAATTATGATTTAATAAAAATTAAAATTAAAATTAAAAAAAATTAGATCATGAAGATTAAAATAATTTGGCCATCGCATGTGATAATGTCGTGAGTATAAACATCACATATTCTCCATATCATCAGTTATATTGACAGGAGCAAAGGTAATGGAAGTAGATGTGGAATGGGAATTTTAATCCTCCTATTATCATTTTCCGTGGCATCAGTTGAGAGTTGATAATGGATGGCCATTCATTTCCAGACTCAAAAGAGCCAAGACGAGAAAACGCTCCATTGGCTCCTTGTATTTGGACGTGCTAGACCTTAGGCATTCCCTCCTCCCTTTCCACTCCCTCACCACTTCCCTCTTCCCTGTCCTTCCCTTCCCATTCAGCAAACACCAGCACTGACTGCATACTCAGCCTTGCTCTTTTCATCACTAAACCTTAATCAGGAAGTTTTCAATGCTTCAATTTAAAAACAAAACAAGAAATAAAATAAAAGGGAAAAAAGTAAACCGTCTTTGACTCTTTTTTTTTCTTAAGTTTATTTTTATTCATTATGTCTTTAACATATTCATTCCTCAAGTTTCTTCTTACAAGCAAAATATGATTTGTATCTAATACTTTACATAACAGCATCATTGTACACTGCACGCAAATGTACTAATGAGCACATAATGTGCTAAAATAATAAGACGTTAGATGATTAAATAATTGGTGCTTTAGTACTTTATATTATACAAAAGTCTCTGCTGAGTTTTATATAGGTGTTTAAGTATTTACTATCACTTGGAAAAATTAGGTTGGGTATGTTCATACATTGGTAATGCATTCTTATTTTTTCTGTTAAAGATAACAGCCTACTATTAAAAAATCAATATTTGTCACATTTTCAATAATGTGTTAGATTCAGATAAGGAGGCAATACATGCATTATCCTTACTAAGTAGAAGCAGAAGCTATACAGTCAGTGGATTCAGGCAAAGTAATTGAAGAATCACAAAGAACGTAATGGAGGGACCACAAATTCCAGTGCTAAGAACAGCACTGGAATTTCACCAAGCGTATCAGACAGTCCAACTGAGCCTCATTAATGCAGTCCCAATGTTAGTTGCTCCAAATAAGGGGTTCTAGACCCATGTTTATAATGAAAATGTTAAGTAATTAATAATGAAGGGCACGTAGACACATGATCAAACTACATCTGCCTTTGAAAATGTTCTGGAAAGAAATATGAGAAGGCTATTGCAGTGGACAAAAGATGAGATTGCCAGGAGAGGTAAATGGGCCATAAATAATAAAGATTAAACTGGCCCACGTCTGCGGGAAACTCTGTTGTATTGCCCATCATACATCATGGTAAAGGCATGTGAATACAAGCCAGTTATATTTTCACGAACTCACATTCCCTTTCATGTTTTTTGTAGACTCACTGCCAAGGAGAAAAAAAAAAAAATCTCTAGACAATAAACTCAGCTCATTTTCCTGAGAGTGTGGCTTTTCCAAATGGGCTTGAATGAACTGAATTTGTGGAAGATCAGTGCCTTTGGTATTTAGCTCACCTGAGGTGTAGAAGGATGAGTTAAAGGAAGATTTACAAGCTGTGGAGAAATATTCTTGACATTGTTCCTGTAATAGAAAGGGCCTGGGAAGGACTAAGAAAGTATCTTCTCCAAAGTCAGAGTTGGTTTGGAGAACAGCCGTTTAAATAAAGAATATTTCAGAATACTAGATAAACTTCAGTTGTTACCTTGCAAGAGCTTAACTTAAGGCACATTGTCCCAGAACATAGAAAAATATAAAGAAGATTCTAAACAAATTGGGTATTTGTTTCACTTCAAATCTGAAATTACAGAAAAGCTGAGTTGTAGCAATGTGAAATGGAAAGGGTCAAAAATCTTAGGTCTCCTCTTAGTCACATATAATTATCATTATTATTTTGCTATCACACACTGATTTTGCTTAAATGTTGGTATGAATGAGGTTACCTGATTAATGACACTTAAACAACTAGCCCATTGAAAATGTTATTCAATTCTTAATAGATTGTAATTGTATATAAATCATTCTGTTTTCAACCTTAGAATCTATAAAATCATATGCAAGTCTTCTCCAAATTATTAGGCTTTCTAAGGAAGTATGCGCTAATAATGACAGATGGCCAACTAAGTGAAATTGGCAGCAAATTTATCTAAGCTTGTGAATTTTAAGAAACAATTTGTTATTGTCTTAGAATTCTTCAATTTCTTTCCTCCGTTTCATAAGTCTTCTTTCAATCGCAGATTGCTTTGAACGCCTTGGCTATCACGGTCCAGACTGACATCCTGTTAAATGACATGTGTGCCTTGGCTGTCAAGCTAGACGTGGTGTTTTGTATCTAAAGGTTGGATCATTATAATTTTATGATTGAATAATTGATAATGTTTATTTACAAAGACAAAGGCACTTACCTAGGAAAGGACAGAACCATCTACAATTTCTCTATCAGAAAACAGCCTTCTATTATCAATGTATTAATACCTTTATGGAGTATTTTCAATATATCTGCACATATATATTCAGAAAACAGGGATCAACAATTTAAAAACACAATATTAGAAATTACATGGCATTTTCAAGTGGCTGTTTTACTTAATAAATTTTAAATAGTTTTTTCATGTTAATATATATAAATCCCTACTATCAATAGCACTGTTTGAATTATGATTTCTTGTATAGCTGTAGCATAATTTCATTTATTCAGTAGCCTCTTGTTTTTGAGCATTTAATCACAGCTACATTTTCATTAATATTAAAAGCATAATGAACATGATACACATGTACCTTTGGAACATAACTCATTCTGCCTTTACAATAAAGTCCTATTGCCACGATGGATGAGTCAAAAATTTCACAGATTTTAGGTTTTTTTTTAATAGCCTGCTGATTTGTTCTTCAGCAAGTTGAATTTAATTTCATGTGTTGCAGCAGTGTATAAGAGGGAAGTGTTGGCTATTATGTAGAGAATCAGGAAATAATTCAAATGCACAACAAATCTACCCGCATTATAGTTAAAATAACCACATGCTTGAGTAGGAATGTCACATCAATTTATATCTCATATCACTGTGAATTAATTAGGTAGACCTCAGGACTACTAGTAAATTCCCTAACTTGCATTGTAGTAGAGTGATCACTGATCATCATGTCCTTGATTAGCAATTTTTTTTTTTTTTTATTTTGAGACAGAATCTCACTCTGTTGCCCAAGCTACAGTGTCATGGCATCAGCTTAGCTCACGATAACCTCAAACTCCTGGGCTCAGGCAGTCCTCCTGCTTCAGCCTCCTGAGTAACTGGAACAACAGGTGCACACCACCGTACTGGGCTAAAGAGCATCATATTCTTAGAGACAAAAGGTTAAAGAAGAGGTCTGAAGTAGAAAGTGGGCCGAACTCAGAGTTCTGAGACCTGCATAACTAGGGCAAATAGAGTCCTTGGACTTAATTATTATTATTTACATCTATAATAAATAAAGATGACAGGTTGGGCTATCTCTAAGGCTGTCTACATCTAGAACACTGTATATAATGCTATATTGTAAGCTCCATTAAGCTAATGACCATGACTTATTTTCTTAGATTTTTCCACAACACCTAGCACATAAAGTACCTTGCATAAAATGTCATTTTTATGTGCTACCTGGAAAATAATTATTTTTAAATGAGTATGTTAGGCTGCTTATTAATCAAATCTCATTTCATAGGTTTGTATAAAAATAAAGTAAGAATTGATTTTCCAGAATTAATCACTCTGTAGCCCTTGGCAGATGGAACCATTCTTCCAGTTGCTTGATATTTTGAGAAAGTAAAGAAAAAATAGTTAATTGAAGTCTCATGCAAAGTTTACCAATAGGAAAATATTTAGTGAACTATTAAATGATTGGTTTTATATTGCTAGCATTCAACTGGAAGACAGAATTGAAGAAAGAGTTAAATTTTAACTTTCACTCTTACATAGAGAGTTTTGTATTTTAAAGGCAATTTTTACTTCATTTTTGTGACTTTTATGTATAATATGATGTAATTAGTAGAATGAAGGAAATATCCGTCTTTATTTTTCTGTCAATGGCTTGAGTTAACGAAAAGCACAAAAGGTTTTTTAACTTTGTTTAAGGAATATAACTGATGTGTTTTAACATTATTCTATGTTAATTCTAAAAATAATGTAATAAAGTCACCTGCAGACCCCCCAAATTAAACATTTTATCCATTTTTGTTCTGTTTAGTCATCTTTGTTTCTTGTCAGAATATCTACTTATTCCCTGATATAAAAAGTAAGAAATATGCCTCCAACACACACAGAGAGATATTCAGAATTTTACTGGTTATATTTCTAGCTTTAGTGCTTTGGAAAGCACTTTGTAACTGTAGATATTTCACTAAAAACTCTATTTCTTACTCCTTCAATTCTACACATTTTATTTATTCTCTACTGAGCCTTAGAACATTGTCTATTTACCCTTTCTTCTTTCTGTCACTCTCTTTTCCACCTTTCCTCAACTACCTCTTTACTTTTATTTTTTGATAAGATTTCTCTTCTCCTGTTTTTAACATTGTGCTAGGCACATGGCCAGCATAGATGCAAAAACAGGGCATGGAACGAAAAGAAGTGATCTGTGCTGATTCTAAGTTGGGACACTTAAACAGGGAGATGCCTTCTGCACACTTTCTCTTCCCTGCTTTTGCCAGCTGGAAAATGAACAGGACCTATACCTAGCATACAGCACATGATGAAAGTAACCTGAGTCTAAAAATGACCCTGTGATGGAGGGCCACCCACAGATCTGGAACATTCCACAGCTGACTTTTTTGTGTGGGGGGAAGATACAAACATCTTCATTCTTTAAGTCTCAGAATTTCTGGTCTCCCTGCTTTAAAATCTTTGCCCACTGTAACCAAACATGCTTCACTATTTTGCCTATTGTTTTTCCTATAAAATTTGAAAACCACTAAGCACCATTTATAAAACAGACATACAATAATATCATTTATTTCCTAGAGTGATTGGTCCTGAAGGGGAGCAGATGTAATGCTGGGTTAATTTTGTGCCACTTGAAGGAGAATATTCCAATTACCAAGTTGATTCCATCTTCTTCCTCTTACACTCAATCAATCACTACAACTGTGCCATATTTTAGCTTGCATAGTATTGTGAACATGATTTTCTTCTGCAGCTTTTTTTTTTTCAAAATACCTAACTGCTTTTCTTTACTCTTACTAAGGTATTTACTAAATGAATACCAGACTTTATACCTTTCTGTTATTTTGTTCTATCCTTAAAACAGATTCATGGATTGCATTGAGATCATTAAGGTCTTCTTCAAGTGTATTGAGTTACTGACTTTTTATTGATGGCATTAAACTGGCATTAACGATGCATTATAACTTCAATTTCTGAAATGTCTTACTAATTTTTGTTTCATGGTCCAGCATGCATCTGTCTTGTCTTATGATGCACCATCCTCTTAAATCTCATCAACAGCAAATATGTTTGCCGCCCAACTATGACTTTTCCTTGTTACTTTTTGTTTCAGATTCAGTTGTTTCACTTTACTTTGATTTTTGTCTTTCATGATTTTCCTTTTCTTCAAAAATAACCAAGCTGGAGGGCAATATTCTGATATAAAGTGTTTTCATATATTTCACTCATATACAGGGCTTGCTGTACCCAACTTATCTTTCAATTCAGTAATCACTTTCTGGGTCTTCCTTACATACATTAATTTTTGTTTAGAAATGAGAGTAGAATCTCTGTAAGTTGATCACCTAAGGGCCTGTAACAGTATGTTCAACATATGGAGGTGGGCAACATAAAGAAATAGCCCTACTGTACTGATACGTACATGGGGTGCATGTCTGATCTTTGAACATTAGGTCAATTTAAGGAGGTCCTGATCAATGTACGGAAGTGGGCAACTATGGAGGTTCTACTATAGTATTATTTATAATCTCCAAATACAAATGTTACACATTGAACTTCTTTGAAAACCCTGGAAGGGAGAAAAATGCTACAACTCACCCTTCATTATCCCTTCTAAGTAGTATGAACTATTCTGATTTCCTCCCCATACCTACTTCAGTTGTTTTCACCTGCTAACATTTGCTCTGAAGTCAGTGGTTTCCATATCCATAGTTTCCTAATCATACTTTTTTTTCTCTGTTTTGTTTTCTTTAATTTGGTTGTCAAATAAATTACTTTTACTTTAGAATTATTTCCCTTATTTTTAATGAGGAAATTAAAGTTCGCACATCTTTATTTAAACAACTTATTCCACTTGAAAAATCAATGTCTTAATTTTGAAGCACCATTGTTGCCGTTTTTTTGTTTTTTGTTTTTGGCTGGGGCCGAGTTTGAACCCACCCCCTCCGGTATACGCGACCGGCGCCCTACTCCTTGAGCCACAGGCGCTGCCCTGAAGCATCATTGTTAAATGTAGCATTTATGTTATTGTCCATGGTCCCCTGGATTTATCCTTATCACTCAATCCTAAGATGATAGATTTATCAAGGCGATATCTATACAAGTATTCTGAACAATGAAGATTTCCTGTGATGGCCACAACCAGTTAAACCAGAAAAATATCACTTCTTTCTTTTCTCCCTCCCTCCCTTCCTGCATAGAAGGTATAATGTTTGATCATCACCTGGCACAAAGCAAAAAGGATTTGTTAAAAATATGATTGATTTAAAGAATGAGTTAAAGAATAAATTCTAAGATCATGCTATACTTAAACTTTAACATTATATCCTCCACCTTGGAAAAACTTTCTCCACTAAATGGATGTATTTTTTAACCCATGTAAGTTTCATTTTTATAAGAATATTTATTCAGTGCCTACTCTCTCCTTTGCCCTAGGCATTGATTGGGGGATAAAAGTGTAAGAAACAGAAATAAATATCTACTCCTTTAGAAATTTCATGGGGAGGGAAACGGAAGAATAGAAGAAAAATAATATACTAATAAACAATAAAATTATAATCAGAAGTGGTAAATGTTACAGGAGGGGGAGTGTGTGGTGGAGGGTGAATTAAATAGGAGAATTAAAGAATGTCCTTCTGAAGTGACAGTTAAGAGCAAAATCAAGGAGCCCCATATAAGTTTTGGAAGTCCATACTAGGTCAGTGTGAAGGTAAAGTTGAAAAGTGAAGAGGCTGGTATAATTGTACCACAATTTGTTCATGTGTAATATTCTTTTATACTGTTCTCTTAAAAGTTTCTGCTATTCGCCTTTCTTTTTAACTTTTCACTTGGGTATTATTTAAGTATTCTATAAGTTTTTTGAAGGTTCAAATCATATTCAATCCTTCTTGCTATTTCTGGTAGCATCTAGTGCAGTAAGAAACAAACAGTGAGAATGTTCAGTTTTACTTGAAAGAAATAAACAAAAGAGCTGACCAGAGTAAGTGAATGTTAGGCATTTCTTATTCAAAATATGGATCATGTTTAGACCCAAGAGAACTTTGAATCGTTTGTCATACCACATAAGTGAAAATGGAAATAAAATATGCAGTCTTTCTTGAATTACCGATCTCGAGACGCTTGAAAAAATTTTGAAGCTTTGAAACATTTGCAAGAATGAATGTAAAATAAGTTAATTCACCTTCACGGTGTGACTTGCCCTAGATTTCCTCTCAGTGAAGCCATTTCTTTCTGCTTTCACTACCTGAATTTCCTGTTTTATATTAGGAAATTATTGGAGTGGTTTTGTACAGTCATTCCTATGTGTTAACAAACTCTGCTCATTACAAAACTCAAATACATGAGTTATATTAATGAAATTGACAAGCAAAAAATTTTTTGTCATAATTAAGTTTGGCAAACACTATTCTCCATGGAGTTTTCACTTATAAAGAAAGGAACAAGCAAATGCCAGAGATGTTTTAGTGTATTTTGTTTTTCAATGAGAAAATTGAGACCCTTATAGATTGAATGATTGGATCCTGGCTTAGAAATCAGGAAATGAAAAAGATTAAATGGCCTTCATATTAAGGGATTATTTTTATTATAAAATGTTTCATACACATGAAAGAATAAATATAAAATATAACGGTATGATCAAATTAACATATTTGTATCCCACTTGCAGTTTAAAATCTATACCATCCAGAGCACTAATAAAATACATGTGTGTCACTAATAAAATACATGTGTGTCTCAGCCCTTCTATACACCGTCTCAGAGGTAAATACTCCTGGATTTTGCATTTGTGATGGTCATTCTCTTAATTAGCAAATTAAGATAATTAAGAGATTTAAGTATATCTCCCATATATGTATTTTTAAACAATATCTCTTTGCTTTTATATGCTTTTAAACTTATTCAAATTATATCAGACTCTAATTAAAAGAGTGAAAATTGTTTACTTTTTAAATTTGAAATTACGTTTATGAGATTTATTAGCCTCAATGGTTAAAGACTTAGTTCGTTCATTCATTTTTCCTGCTACATATTTAACATTCTCTTGTTTACAAATATTTTAGTGGTTTAAACCTCATACTCATAAAGGAACACTTCTAAAGACACATTTGCATAGGTTTCTGAATGTAAATGTGCAGATTTTTTTTCTTTCCCACTGTAAATTACTTACAGTAGAATTCTAAACATTAGTGCATGCAGAACTTTCTTTTACAAGATGAACCAACTTTATATATTACTTTCCAAAACATAGTTGTACCAACTTACTATTTCAACAAAACCATAAAGGTCTTCAGGTCAATATCTTCACTGACATTAGTCATTAGCAATCTTGTTAAATTCAGGGGGTCTAAATGAGATGCAACATTATCCAGTGTAAGTGTAATTAGCTTTAAACAGAAGACTAATGATGCTGATCACCATTGCACAGGCTTATTGCCTATGAATATCATCTGTTCTCTGAAATATCTGGAACTTTTGTTCTGTTTTCTATTGACTGTTTATTGCTTTTTTATTGATTCATTGGGGTTCTTTATATATTCAGGACACTGATCTATTCCCAGAAATAAGTGTTTATCAGTATCTTCTTCTAATATTTGACTTTCTTTTCACTTTCTTTTCACATAATCTTTATGATGTCTTTGTATCAAGAGCACCACTGTATTATTTAATTAAATATCTTTTTTGTTTCCAGCTTACATTACTTTGTGTCTGGTTTAAGACACTCATTCCTAGTACAAGGTCACAAATAGTGTATTATCTATTAGAATATGCTAGATTTTTATATTTATCATGTAAGTCCATAATGCAGTGGAATTGCTTTTCTTTGGGTATATATAGCAGGAATCTAATTTCCTTATTTATAGAGATACAGTTAGCCTCCACATTTGACTTTTCTACTTTTTGTTACTGATCCATAACATTGCCTCTATAATGTATTCTATTTACTATATATGCCCAAGTCTATTTTTGGTTTTTAAATTCATTACTTAGTCAATTTTTTTGCTAATTCTACATTATCTTAATTTTAGGTACAATTTCATTGAAAATAAAACCTTACTATTTCACAAGGCACTCTTCTCATCTTCTCCTTCAGGAAAGAATGTGCCATTTTAAATCTTTTGATCTAGAAGTATGTTGCCATTTACTTGAAATATTTCACTGATAGATTTATTAAAATATAACTAAATCTATAGTTTAATTTATGGAATATTAATTTTTTCCATTATTAGATCTTACAAGTCATGAACATGAAATATTGTTCCATTTATTGCTGTCAACTTTAATATTCTTCCATAAAGTTGTTTTTTTTTTTTTTTTTTTTTGAGATAGCGCCTCAAAGTGCCACCATGGGTAGAGTGCTGTGGCATCACAGTTCACAGCAACCTCCAACTCCTGGACTTAAGCGAGTCTCCTGCCTCCACCTCCCAAGTAGCTGGGACTACAGGCGCCCGCCACAATGCCCGGCCATTTTTTGGTTGCAGCCGTCATTGTTGTTTGGTGCCTGGGCTGGATTGGAACCTGACAGCTCAGGTGTACGTGGCTGGCGCCTTAGCCCGTTGAGCCACAGGCACCGAGCTGAATTTGATGAATTCTAAGCATTAAAACACCCTTGCACTCCTGAAGGGTAAGAACAATTAGATTACAATATATTGCATTTTTTATTATTACAATCTATTGATTAATCTTCCTCAGACCATGTTCTTTTTTTATTTAACTATACAGCTTTGTATGTTCTATCCTCTAATTTGTTCTTTAATTTGTTACACTAAAGAGAACCAGAATCATTCTTACATTATTAAATTGTAATTTTAATCCAATTTGAATGATAGAGGAGCCATTAAAACTTTTGACCATGTTCACCCTCCTTCCAAATTATATTTCTTATTAAAATTTACTTTTTACTTAGTCATCATGAGAAATTATTGCAACAAGTTTTTATAAATGTAAGACCTGTTTAATTTCCTCTTCCAGGGAAAGTTGGCTATTTCGTTCTATTCATCTTCCTTCTGGATCAGCTCTTTTTAAAAAAAAAAAAAATTTCTTTTTGGCCTTTGGTAATTTTCATATTTGTTGGGACTGCACAATATATTTCAATGTATATGTGTTGTTGGAAGACTTTTCAATATGTCCATTCCGCCACACTACTGAAGCGAAGCCCCTCGGTTTTTACAAGGGCTCTCATGCCCTGAGGCTCTGAGCACCTCACACCGCGCGTCCAACACGCCCACCGACCTTCAGATGGAGGCACCCGTGCGCTCTCTACAGGAAAACAGCAAGACAGAGTCAGCGAGGTATTATCAGTTACGTTCGTCTATAGCTTGCATTTTCTTTGGGCATTTTACACTTATTTTATCATGTGTCTTTCAATGTCTCAGAAAACATACAAACAAAAAGTAATATTTTATAAAAACATGACACTCAAAAGGTTTATAAAAGACAAATTAGTAGTTTTGGATCATTTTTAGGTATCTAAGCATCTTGAGAAAAGTATAGAAAGTGGCTGGCAAATTCACTAACTCCAAAAAATAGATTCTGTCTCATTTTCTAATCTTCTTGCCTTGTCTTTTAATTTATTTTGGCTCTTAATATCTATTATTTCCATCTAGTTCATTTAAATCATATGTATATGTATCATTCATATATAAGGCACCAACTTTAATATAATTCAAAATTAAATTAAATCCACTCACTGCTATACTTTTGTCCACAAAACAGAAGGGAACCAAGAAAACCTGCATCAAAACATGTGGGAGAAAGCAGATGACAGAGGAGTTACAGAGAGACTTTAGCCTGCTCTGGTCAGCTGAAATTCTGAAATAAAAAATCCTACATTGAAACGTAACTTACTTCACTTTACACTTGGGACTAAATGTGGAACCCCCATTTCCTATGCCTAGGTCAGTTTCTTGTGAATTTCCTAGGCCTGAATTCCATGGATGGACTGTGTCCATTCATTGATACACTCATTCACCTTGCCCCGGTGGAAGGGACTGTATTCATTTGTTTCCTGGCCAAGGAACCCA